>JAQGBH010003871.1:0-18505 GCA_034698265.1 Sminthurinus aureus
CGCATCTGGAGCCTTAAGCATTTATGCTTTCAAGGCGATATAAAATGCTCACGAAGTGAGGATTTTTAACTTTATTCAATGATGAAGACAATATCTATAAACATGTCACATGTTGTTTTCATCTGAATTACTAAAAATACTGTCTCTTCAAAATTCTATTACGTTACAGTTCAAATTTTAAAGTAGGCTACGCAATATTAATACGTAGTAATGAAAATAATGTAAATATTACAACTTAACAATAGGAGATCGGGTTTATCAAGAACTGGACAACAGGAAAATTTCAGGAGAAATGCTGAAATTTCCTTATGACATTTAATGAAACTGTTTGACAGTGTAAACAAGATTATGTTCTCAAGATCCCTTCGTTCTTTGCTCTTTGCTCTTTCTTTATTATTCATACGAACTGAAAATTTTGGTAAGCTGCTTCCTTCCTTAGGCATCGTATCAAAGTTTTACAAGTCTTCAAGTATTATTACTTATTACACATGGTATTTTAAGTGGGGTTGTTGGTTGTTTTCACACTTTGAGATTTCTCTTGTCAAAGTTTGTGGTGAATAGACGATAAGTATGTTTGATAGTGCTGTTATTATGTTGTTCACTTATACATGTTTACATTATACAAAATACAATGTACTTTATATCACACAAATGTGAAGTACCAAAATCTTGAACAACAGTAAACAGTAATACCACTAAAGTAGATAATGGAGCACTAATTGACAAGATGGTACATTCATACTTTGAACTATGTTTTATTTTAGTACTAAACATTTCAATTCTAACAACTACATTGTACATGGTGTATCAATTCTATCGTGTGTACACAGGAAGTGAAGTAGGTCATTACGATGCTTTAATTGAATTTTATTTCACTTGCGATTTAGTCTACTTTATCCGTGTTTAGCTGCTTTTTTTAAAACTAAATCTTATCAACTAAAAATTATATGTACTTTTAAATATGTGAACAAAAGAGTTGATACACTGTACATATCAACTCTCGCTGTCGTACAGTGTATACATGAATTTGTGATGGACAAAAAACTACAAAATGTTGGTATATAATCATGATAAATAATCATGCTGTAAAAATGTGCCTTTTTGAATTATTCAAGAAAGTAGAGTATGCAGTAAAAAATAATAATCGAGAATTTTGAACATCTACTGGTCTTTGACCTTTCTTGTTGGAGGTGCAAATAGATAACTGTATCACCACTTTGGCAGTAAATGTTTGATTGTGTTTTTGGTTAGTTGGCACTTACAAGACTGGATCCATTTGTTTCATTCAAATGGATCACCACATACCACATGCATGTATAGTTGTAGCAATAATTATTATTATAGAAAGCAATCCGTTTTTTACTGTGCTACCAAAACTGTAATGTATTCTACATATTCTAGATCTAAAACAGTTGATTATGTATGTTGTATGTATAAATATTATACATAATTAATGCACTTTCATCAAAATATTTAATGTAAATAACGTGCGATACGTAATTCATTTAGTAGTAGTTAATAATCATACACTTAAAAGTATAATTTACAGATATAAAAAAATATTTGTGATATTTTGTAGTGTGATATCTTGGACTCCGTAGTCATATTACTAATTCATGGTTCTTGTATATATATTGCAATTTAAGCGTCTTTAATTAATATTATGTGTTCACGGGATTCATTCGGAAAGTCAAAAAGTTTGTACACATTTTGATGAGATTAAACGAGGACGGTAATGTTAAAAGAGAGAGAGAAAGAGCACTTTACGCTAGCATTTTTTGTTGTTTTTAGAATTCCATATTATATTTTTTTCCTATTTTGAATTCTGAATATTGCATCGTAGCTCTATTATAGCTTTATCATAATATATCTTTAGATGATAACCTTTATATAGGTACTCTATAAAAACTCGGTTACTGTTGCTAGGAAAAAGCTTAAAATGAGTTTTAAACATGCGGGTTGATCGATTTGTATTTGATTTTGATGGGCTAGCGTTTCCTACATACATGCATTTAATGTAGCACTTTGTACTGTACAGAATACAGAACACAGACGTGTTCAAGAAATTCATTTTCTGACTGTTCTTTAGACTGTATGCTGTATGCCTGAGTGGGTTTACAATTATTATGAAAAATCCAGGGCAATTTTTCGACACTTGAAACACTTGAAATTTCAAAGAAAATTTAATGGATATCCTAATTTCCATGCTCATGCTAAGTATAAAGTTGTAAATTAAATAATTATTGTAAATAAAATCCATGTATGTTGATGATTATTATTATAGGTTTATGAATATTTAAAAGGTGGACAAAATAAAGGAAAGTGGGTTTCATGGGTGTATCTATAGTACAAAAAAGTATATATTGACTCTGGTGTAGCTCGGTAGTGTGGGAATACTACAACGTTCTCTGTCTCACTATGACATGACAAGATAACAATAATAATAACAAACTATTTTTTTCCTCATCGTGACGTTGATTCCGTTTTGTTTCTGATATCCATGTATATATGCCAATGTAAGTGCATACAAATATGTATGAATTCATATGTGTATATAACCAGTATGCGACAATGCAGAAAGTCCAAATTCAATTTATACTTTCAGTATACTTTGTCCGGATCTTATTCCCGTTGACCAAGACTTTCATGCTTTTGTACACATTTTTTTGCAGTAGAAATCAAATCATTTCAGGTGACGGGTGAAGAGAAAAATTGTAGTTTAGTCACCTGCAACTTCCTCATATTTTTTTCTTGTCTACATATTACATATTACATGTAAAGATAACAGATAAATATATGTGTATCTTTAATATGGTCACTAGTGGTACTTCTTTTTTATACGATATTATAGATTTGTGTCTCTTTATCAGGAAATTCTACTATAGTGTATCAGGTTGTTTATTTAGTTCGTTCTTCAAGCAAGTATGTAGTATAAGTTGAAGATAGTAGTATTTTATTATTTAAAATTGATGGAAGTCTTATTTTCTCATTTTGGAAATTATAAATGGTTCGTAGAATACTACTACCATCTACATGAAAAATGAAACAAATTCTCCGAGAACTGAATAGTAGAAAGTAGAAGTCGACAAAGAATTTGTCTGATTTAAATACAATGTACAGCAAAAATGTACTATGACACAATATAGGGTAATGAACAGATGCTCTCCGTTTTACATTCTACGTTTTTATAAACGTGCATGGAACAGGTGTAAATAGGTTTCCTCCAAGGCGAAAATTTCTGTATTTTGTACTTGATCTAATTTTCATTTGTAACATAAAAGTCTCAGATTCAATAGCCGATCAATATCTGTTATGTGTATGTGGATTATTTTTCTACGTTATGCAAATGTATCAACTACGAACATCAAAATATCAGTACGGATAAAAATAACTAAGAACTAAAAAGAATAGAGATAACACGTGATGAATTTTGATTACTGTATTTAATACATCAGCCATTACAAGAGCAATCATGCAGACGTAACAATCGATGTCTAGAAATGAATTTTAAATATGATTGCTCTTGTAATGGCTGACATCATGAATTATGAATATGTATAAATGCCTTCATTTCCTACTTCCTTCATTGAATAGTTTAAATGAAAAATGTTTTTAATGTATAATGTTTTTTTTTTATTTTTAGAACTTGTGATACATTAATCAAAAACATAAAAGAGTACGAGTGAGACAGATATAGTGAAGACACAATATGGGCAACTGTCTAAAAGGAGCAGCATCCGATGATGTTTCATTATTAGGTAACAACAACATTTGAATCAATTCTTACTTCTTACTCTATCTATTACTGATTGTATTATTATAGTGTTACGTACAATGTTTGAAAATATAATTCCTAATGCTGATTAATTTTTTGAATCGTAGGAAATGGTAGAGAGAATGGAAGTCGGGATTCTGCTTCGTCAGAACAAATCCACGGTGATATTTACCAGGTACAGAAAAATATATCATAAATATAGAAAAAGAGATGCTTTGTTTAAAAATGATCGTAAAACATGTGTACACTCAATTATAATTTTTGGAAACACAATACTATTTACATAATACAAATTCTATGGTTATGAGTTATGAGTTATGTATAATGAATGCGTTATGTTTTTGGCTAGACGTTGCTTTTGCATGTATCGTATATATGAAATACGATGCACAAGTTGATACAAATATTCAAGGTAAAATATAATGATACATTTTGAAAATGCTTTTTATTTACAGCAAGAACCAACGTATTATTATCCTTCTCCGAATGTCAGGAGACCTGTGACACAACTAACAGAGGAAGAACAAGTTAAAATAGCAAAAAGAATTGGTTTAATATCTCATCTACCGTCTGGAGTTTTTGATGAATCATCAAAGCATCGAGAGTAAGTTAACAAACTAAAGTTATAAATAGTAGCTTTATGATTTATGAAATATTGCCTTTGAATTTGAATTACACATGATTATGAAATATCTCACTTAATATTTGTAATAATTTTTTTAGATGTGTGATCTGTATGATTGACTTAAGTGCTGGAGATAAAGTCCGATATTTAGTAAGTCCAAAGCACAAGATATATTATACATTAGTATGTAATACGGCAACTGACTATGACATAATAGGTTATTCGACAATTGCTTATCTATACCCATTGAGACATGTCCATAAATAAACTATTATGGTTTCTAATTTGTCACTTTCATTCTCATTCTAGCCTTGCATGCATGTATATCATGTACATTGTATCGACGATTGGTTGATGAGGTATGAATATATGTTTAAAAATTTAGAATCCAGATACATACCATTTTTTATTAATGTTGTTTATATCAATCAAGAATCATGTATTGAAACTAGAAATAAATGATACAAAATGAATCATCATGTTGATGTTTAATTTTTTTGTTTTATAGGTCTTTCACTTGCCCCTCTTGCATGTCTCCGGTTGACCGTGCTCTTTTTAATACCTACGAAACACATTGAACCGCTGTATACCATTTATAATTGTGTATTAAAATTTTAAAAACTGATAGTCGAATCAAGTCAATCTATCACATCCGTTTCAAGAGAAAAATCTACTACTGTGGATCACAAAGAAATTATTATTATGTTTTGATCCTATACCCTATACTATGTACAAGTTTTTATTCGTCCTCCTTTTTAAAAAGTAACAAATTTTAAATCGTGATCTGTACAACGTCAAGTTTGACAAGTGTTTTTATATTAGTGGACAATGGAAAACTCTTTATGGATACGCTTGTCGTTATTACAAGCGAATCTCATGAAGAGACACAAATTGAAACCATCAAGACCAGGAGTTTATATATCAACGTCCATCAGCTCAAAAATAACTTGATAGAATTTCTCATCAATTTCAAGAATTTTACTTTCAAATGACCATGGAGGATTTTAACGTTACGTTACGAGTATACAATATACAATATGACGCCTGTTATTTATTCATCACTCGTCTGTTATATGTACATGTATTGACCGGAAAAAAGATTTGAATATTGGCTATTTTTTAAGATTGAAAAAAAAATGTCCAGCTACTGAGTGAGAGTAAGAAACTTTTGTATTATAAAAAAAACGTTTATAAACAGATTTGTGTGATTTGTGGGGTTTTTTATGTCTAATAGGTTTATAAACTAAGGTTGAATATATAGAACTATATGGTTGAGGGTTTCTACAAAACTTTTTATGTCAAATTTATTTGAGATATTTTTCAGTCATTTACCAAAATGTCTCATTGTAAAAAAAAGGTTTCTTGTTAAGCAGCATGTACAATGTACATATTACTATGAATGCTGTTAACTTTTTCTGTTATCTTGATGTTTGTTTTTCTTTAAATTTAAAAATACTGGGACATGAAAGTGCTTAAACGTCAATTTATAATAGTCATATCCAGGTTACACCATTTTCTACTTATTATTATATAACTGGAAACTTAAAACATTTAATTTAAAAAAAGTGCAATGTGAGAGTCAAAAGGCTCATTTTTTTACTGTAGGAACATGGTTTTACTGTGAAAATTTAGTACTTATGCTGAGAGGTGCGTGTGTAGGCATGTTAAACTTTCTAATTATTAGAATTAAATTCTGCTGTTTCATCGTTATTGTTTAGATTCAAGTTATCGTAATTAATTTATGAGAGATTGCAACTTTATCATAACTCATAACTAAATAAATCATGTTGACGAATCCACTAAATTTTGTTTACGTATGCATTATGCAGTTTACCCAAAAAATTTTATATGATGATGCAGTATAAAAATAACAATCCGTAATCCGTAAACATTGCAGTGATAATACAGTTGTATAATTTATTATGATTTACAATTTATATTGAGATAAAGAATTTACTCTGTTAGCGATATGTACAATGTACAATAATAATTTGTTAGTTTACTGTAATACTGTGAATTAATTTTAATTTTAAGGTAAAACGGTTTTGGTTATATAATATTGCTATATTATGTACTCGCTGTACAGAAAATTTTGTAATCTGCTGGTTTGGAATAACTGAGTCAGTGATCATTTACAGTAATGTTAATTTACTGTTTATTAAGTGAACTCTTTCTTGGAGTCGTTTTCTAATATTACCAATATTCAAAGTTTTAACTCGTAATTATGTGTGTAGTTGTGCGTGCCAAAAAACGAGGAATTTAGTTTATTCGTAGCATGTTTTGGAGTTTCGATAAGCGGATCGTGTTTTTTTCCTGTCAGCTGGCGAATATTGTAGACTATAGATAGTCAAATTACGTTTTGTTTTTTTATTTGATACGTTAAACAATATATACATGATGCATGTTTACAAAATTATGGAAACGGATTCTTTGGTTTTGTTATTTGTTACTACTATTTGTCTCGTTCAAAAAACAAAAGTAAAAAGTAAATAGGGAAAAGATGAATGAAATTTGTAGGATAGAAGAATAAGAATACTGATATCGAGTAAGACTAATGCCTATAATATTATATATTTAATAGTTGTACATATTGTATAAAATCGCTACTACGTATTACGTATGAATGTATAGAATATATTATAGGTATATATTTATACAAAAAAACTTATCGAGAAAGTTTTACAGATTTTGATGAACTACAAAACTCGTGGTCAAATAAATGTAAATGTCTACATGATATTATACATTATTTGGTGACATATTATTAGTAGGAAAGCATTATGTACATAAATGCATAAATCGATAAATAATAGGTCTTCGAGAGAATATACGCGGTTTAACCTTGATATAAAATATTATACTATTAAAAACTTTCGTTTAGTTTGTACTGATCGTTTTCTAAAATACGTTATGTTAGAGTGTTTACTAGTTTCTATAACGAATGTCTGTTCTTTAATGAGTGGTTTGTTTTTGTTCGTACGCTATGTATTATTGTAATTAATTTTAACTACTGAGCATGTAATCATTTTCAAATAGTGTGATACATTACTGTTTACTATCTATTACTTATACGCTATGTGTATGACTTTTCTTCTTTCGGTAGTCTGTTGTTTTTTTAAATAGTAAGTTCCTTTATGAGGTAAAAACGAAAGGAAGACAATGTTTTGTTAACAACAACCAGTAAATTCTGTTTGTATTTACCTTTAAACGCCTGTACATATTTTGATCGCAAGAAATTTACGAATATTCAATTACTTAAAGTGTTATAACAAGTGATTTGCATTGTGAAATTTTATAGAAGCACTATAAACTATAAAAATTATAATAATATTATTACGTTCTACTATCTACTACAAAACAAAAAAAAGTGATGTACTGTTGAAAATTGAAGAAATTCAGCAAATGTGTAGACTATACAAGGGTGTATGTGTTAAGTACTTGCAGACCTTCATAATTTTTATGAGGTATTATTATTAACAAAGGAAACTAGGCTTTAAATTTTAAGATCAATTTTCTTTCAAAAAGCAATTCATCATTTGAACCAAAAATCGCTATGCAGCGTATCGACAGTATTTTGAATCTCATTGAAAATGAGTCATTGAATGGAATAAGACAAAGTCGCGAAACTGTGTATATTGCTTTTATTTTTTTCCGCACATGTGTTTTTTGGATAATAATTACCAGTTACCATGCTAGACGTATTAACGTTTACATGCAAATTGAAAATTTTCACAGCGTGAAAATTTCTGAACAAAGAAATACATGCAAACACAGAGATGTAAATTTATCTAGAAATTAAAGCCTGGTACCTTTGATATTATACATGTTATAGTGATAATGTGGTAGGCTATTTACTGGTTGAATATGAAAAATTCTGGTTATAAATAGCATCTACGATATTGTACTAACTGGTTACACAGTTAGTCTTATCAAGTACATTACAAATTACAATATACAATATACATTGCGTATGTTAGAAATAATATACATAATATATTGAGGAATGAATACTATCTCTACAACTTGTAGGAATATTGAATATTTAATATACAAAACCCAAAACTGTAAAACATGTATACATTAAGAAACTTTTAGAGTTTTTGATTGTAAAATACTACAGTAATTTTAGGTAATTTTTCTAATTTTATAGACTGATTGCAATGGTGTACATGTGCTAAATGTGTAAGATTATTGTTGGGTGTGAAGTGAAGGGAGAACGGTACACAGTATGCATTCATATTCTACTACGATTCATATTTTAAATATATTATATGAATGTATTATACACATTAGTATGATATTATGTATGTATACATGTATGAAATACGAAATGCAGGATGGTGATTGATGATGATGTACGGTATGCAAATATTTTCAATATCTATCAATACTAAGAACCATTGTGAATTGTGAAGCATACTGTTTTCTCTCACCGTGAAATAAACTACATTTGAGTTCTTACAAATGACGATATAACACAAATTCTCTTTCTATTTTGATTTTCTTTCAAAGTTTTTTTCAGTTACATAAACATAGTTATGTGCTGTGTTATAAAAACACCAATTACACGACAGACGACATAATAATTATTATTGTTCAAAGAACTTTCAAGAAAGTTTTCATTGTTCCGTCGTAATTGTGTTTTATTTCTAATTTTCTCCATGTAAGTTGCTTGCGGAGAAAAACTTTTGCTTGTCCCTTTATGAGCCAGAATTTGTACAGTGTTCAGCTCACCTTACATTATCAAGTATATTTATTACATTCAGAGATAAGAACTGGTTTAACCAGAGGTGGCATAAAAGTAATGACATATTCCTATCATTGATTACTGGCTAAAGAAAAACTATTATTGAACATTTTGCAATCATAAATTCAATCTAAAATAAAAAATGAAAACGTTTTCCTTTCACGTACAAAGAAGAAAGATTATGTATTACAAAAGTGTGTGCCATGGGATATGGTGAATAGAGTAACCTTATGAGCATATTTCACATTATCTGTTTTTAATTTGTTGATCATAGATTAGATTTTTAATTTTGATACCGTCAATAAATGTTCTTTCGTGCAGGTCTATTTTATGTATTATGCAACCACACTTCAAATCAAGTATGTAACGACAAAAACGCTTCCGTTGTTATATTTTGTCTACTGACCGATTACTATCAAAGCACTCCTGTCCTTCACGTATGCGTAGTAAAACTCCAATGCATTTATGTAGATTAAACCATTTAAGTACATGGAGTCTAGTTCATAGAGCTGATAAATTCAATCATTGAACTATGAATAACAACAGATAATAAAACAATCGGAATTAGAATTGGACAAAAGTTATGTTACGTGTTAGATTTGTTCTGTACTTGTGTAGAATGTAGAAAAGACGAAAAGTTTTTCAATTTTACAAATCCAGTGCGTATTAAAATGGCGTGTTGCACACATACATGCATGTTTTGGATTTTCCATATTCCATACTCCATTTTCATGTTACTCTATGTAAACAGTAACAAGTAAGGAAATTTCAATGAAAGTGCAACATCAGTAATTTTCCGTTGTAGGTGCAATAGGTAGTTGTTTACTTAACGCTGAACGAGCGGCAGGCATTATTACATCCTAATTGATTGGCTTGTTTAACAGTTATTATTATTATTTATTATTATTATTATTACCAACCAGTAACGTGAGGCAATTCGATCAATTCAAGCAAATCGTTAGCAAACTTCAGACATGAATGTAGTCAGTAAAAGCAGTCATATCACCATCTTTCAGTGTAAAAGGACTCTAAAAATCAACTTTTAATATTGATTACCTGAATTATTTCTTATGATAGTAATTATTATTATCAAACATATTTATCAAAAAATTCATTTTAAAATGAGCCATGGGAAAACATGAAATAGATTAATGGATAGTCGATAATCTCATGTTCTACAGTATCAATAATCAATACAATCAGAAAATTAGATACCGACTTTCATTTCTATTTCATTTCATAATATTGTACTCATGCATATTGCATATGTGATGCACTGTGAATTCTGTACTACAGAGTGGTGAACTATGCATTATGATTTGACAAAATGCAATTTGTGTTATGTTGCATTTTTTGTAATTAATTTTTTGGCATCCTACACGTAACGCAAAAGGCGTGCTTAATTTATAACACATCCTGACTCTGTAAAGATGAGTTCATGACACGACCCCGACCACCAAATCAAAGAAAGCGGAGAATGGTTAATGAATGTTTTGTGAAGCACAAAAATTAGTCCTTAATTAATCGACGCTGATTCTCACTCGATCTACCTACATCCAAATTCGTGCATTTAGCATTTAATGTTTAGATAGATGATGCACGTTGCACTTCTTCTACAAACCCTTTATTGTTCACTTACTGTTTCATTAATTCGTGTCATGCCACCCTTACGAGTTGTCTGTAAAACGATGGTTGGCCTTATTAATTTTATCCAATATCCAATATGGAATGTCAAGTGGAGCTTTACTTTTTGATTGATTATAATGGCGAACTGTAAATTTTGAGCAACTGGGAATAAAACGGTTTTATTTTCTTTTGATTTAGTTTTTGAGCCCTCAAAACTAATTAATTAGTTTTTTTACCAGCGAACTACAGCGTGTATGCAAGGTTGCAATTTGCAATTGTTTTTTTTAAAGAACTGTCAAAAAGTAGACAAAAGAAGTGTCAAGTCACAAAACACTTTGTCAGCAAAGTAAATTCAACCGCACGTATTAAGTACACAAAGTACTAATAATTCTGTAATTCAGTTGATAATAAACACACATTATAAACTGTACAAGATGTGTATAGTTTACATAGTTTATATAGCTTACATAATATGTATCACATATCGGTAATTTTTCTCAAATTTTTTATACTGTACAGACGAATTACGAATATTATGTATTTTTGTTGATCTTCTTCATCGAATGTTCTCTGTTCATACGCATTACGCAAACGACAATGTACAATGCACACAACAATGTACCAAGTACAGGATTTTCCTTGACTATAATTGGAACGTTGTAATTAAAGTTCTTGCTTCGCCTCATACAATCGACTTCAAATTCGATAATCAATCAGTAAAGAAATATATGTGTAGGTTGTAGGTACGTGTAAAAGCTAAAAGCACATGTTTTTATTTTGTACTGATTTCAAATTTTAATTAGTGAGTTTCTATACACTATACAGTCAAGATGTTTTACATGTGGGCTGAAACGCATATACGATTTACGCATTCGTGTGTAGAGTGTAGTACAACTCAGCAAAAATAAAAGCATTTGTCAAAGTATGATTTTCGTACCAACTCGAGACTCGAGTCTTCACTCGAATGTCCAGGGTACATACATACATGTGTGTATCAATAAAAATAAGCTTGTTATATTTTCAAGGGGTCAAAATAGTAGGAAAGTGCATTAATTTTACTTTGTAATTACAAAAATCGCCAACTCTTGTTATATTTCGCTGGTTCATTAGATATTTGATATTTGATAGGATGGGATTTAACTTAAAGAGGAAAGAAATTTGATGAAATAAAGTGGCTAAAAATTTTCTCCTTTCATATTTCAGGTATTATTTTCGCATGGCCAGAAAGCATTAAATACTTTTGCAAAACTGTACCCCTACTTTTTGTATCTTGCAGTTTACAGCAATTTCTGCAAAATTAGCTCACATTTCAACTGCATGGGCTTAAGGCTTTATTTACTGTCATGTTTACCAATTCCGAATATTTCAGTTGAATATACGGTATTTTTACGATACTTTTGCTACGGAACAATTTACGTTACATATTGCATATTGCATGTGAAAGGGTATTTGGCATTTGATTCATTTTTGACAGGTATGATAATACTTTGTTTTCATATTTCAATGAAAAAAATTTGCACAGAATAAGTGTTTTGATTATTGATGGAGCTCAATATGAAAAACGTTGAGCTAATGTGAAATGTCGATGCAACGAGACATGTTATTTTCATGCGTTAATTATTGCTACGGATTACGAGTTTCAGTTTTTGGTTTTAGGCTCGTGTTTGCTTAAAACATAGACATGCAAAAAATTGACAGGTGCTGGTTTTCCATGATGTGATGTGATGTGACACGTATAATTTTTGACTCAATAATAATTATAATTACTAAAGACGCTATAGCTTTACATATAGCTATATGCCTAATAATTCATAGTATTAATGATGATTATTCAGTTTATGGACGTGTAGCGTAAATTCTGAATTACATTGTGCAAGAGAACTTTGAAAACAAAATAAAATTCACATTCTACAGATCTAACCGTCTTTCATAGTAGTTAACGGAATAATGAACATTGAAGTTTACGGGCATTTGTCTTTGGTATTTGGTAGTGTTGGGTAATGAACTCGAGTTTTTAACTTAATTTTGTCTCATGAAATTTAGTTTTCAGGTTTTATGAATATTTAATGTACAATGTACAAGCTTCACATGCGACGTGGAAAGATTGAAAATTGACAATTGACAGGTTACATTGTCTGTTTTATAGCCTGTGGAAGATGACAAGACGGAAAAGTAAGAAACGCGATAGAGGTACATAATACATAAAACATTGTACAATAATTATTGGACATACGCAAATCATATATATGAAAATATGGATACATAGTGCATAGAATAGCTATAGTATGAAAATGATGATGAAATTATGTTTTCCACGGTGTATATCAGTTACCAGTACATGAAAGATGAACTGCTGTAGAAGTATATGAAATTTTCTTCTCCTCGATAGGTACACCGTTTGTATTTTGTATTACTCATGACTCATGACTCAAGCTCTTCATAACTTAAACTCGCATCACTAATTTTCATAGTTGTCTTTTTTATGTTTTTATCTGAATGTAAAAAAATCCAAGTATCCAAGTTTCAAGTTTGCTCCAGCACACATAAAGTTGTCAGAGGCAATTCCATTTTTGGAACAGGGAACATGAAATGTGTAAGATAACAAAGGTATCATCGATTGACTGAGTATAAAATTGACTCTGTTTCCTAGTTTCAAGTTTCTCTTTTATTTTCACTACGAACTTTAACCATAGAGTCAAAATGCATGGAAAAGTTTGAAGCTGTGAAGATTTGTTTTTAAAAAAGTATTAATTATTTGGCCTTTTCAAACACCAGTATAGTTGATTTTTAGGCCTTGTGAATTGTGGTAGACAAAGAATCACATGCAGTTAGTTGCCTTTTAGTTTTTAGCTTACTTTGGGCATTGGACATTAAGACAGTTAAAGCGAATAAAAAACAACGTTAGGATTTTTACTATGAAACTTTATGTGAAAACTGTCCTTTACTTTATGATTATCTCTTACCTACCGTAATAATTTTTATATTTAGGAATACTAATTTATGAGTTATTGGTACTAGAAAATACGTAAAACAACTAAAGAATTTCAATTTTAATGGACAAACTTCGTTGCAGAACTTTTATATTTTATATCTACCGTCTACACTATACACTCTGCACAGGTTTCTGCCTAATAAAGTGAAAGCTAAAGCCTTAAAATCCTACCACAAATCTAACTCGTTATGATAGTTCAATGTCACCTTATTCAAAAAAATACGAGACTCTGGTTTCAATTTTCAACTATATTTTAATTTTGTCACCACGCGTAGTGACATAACTGTCACCATGCATCATGCATGACAACTTTGCAGATAACTCAAACCACATACCATAATTTTTACGACTTGTAGAGCAAAGCAAAGCAGTTCAGTTTCAGAGTTTCATTTTATTGTGGGATTAGGCCAAGAGGTCACAGATTAATAGTCAAAAAGTCAATTCTTGCATACTTATAATTATTAGTCATCGATGATCAAAGCTCTATCAGTAAAATGTGGACATTGACTATTTAGTGTTAGCGATGCAAACTTGAAACTTGAAACTCAAAACTTGGAAATGAGGTGTAAAAATTAGAATGACAATAACATGTTTAAAATGATGATAATTTTATGGCATTTTAAATTTAATTCTATTTTATACAAGATCTAAGGTGAAAGGTGAAGTACACAACAACCTGAAGAAAAATGATGTGAAAATGTTGACGGCATATTGTAAATTGTATATTTGGATATTCCGATATTTATGCACAATAAAAAAGTACAAATAAAGGCATGTAATCAAATTCTCATAGAAAAACATATAGGTATGCAAGTAAAAAAGGTGCATGCACACTATGCATTTCACATACATCTACATTTCATATTGGAAAAACCAGTAGAACTTGAATTAGTAGCTATTAATTTGAAAATATAAAGGTGCAAATGAAGATTTCAACAAATATGTTATTTAATTACAGCACTTACAACGAAACATGACGTTTTATTTTATTCATATTGACTACGGTCTACGGTCTACAAACGACAAAAATGCAATTGTCTACATAGATTTACATTCGAATAAAATTTATTGGAAGGTGATGACCATTTTGAGCAAATTGGTAATTTTTTTCTTACTTTTTTACTTTTTATGCATCCAAACTCCAAACTCGAAACGTAATTATTCACTAGTCACTGCCTTTGAAAGTTAAATATATATTAATGGACACGTACCGAATACATACCTGTACAAATTGAGTACCTCTGTTTAGTCTACCTGAAAACTGAAAACGAGTCTTGGATCTTGGACATAAAAAACATATGTACTCTATGGATGTAGAATATAGACGGTAGATTGTAGATGCTGGAAACTTTTTTTTTTGTCATGAATCACTTTCATGAGACTAGTTTTTCTTACTCTCGTGCAACTAACAAAGTATCGACAGTTGAATGAGCTGTCGATCTTTTACTAGTCAAGTTAACGTCAAGCAACAAGCAATATAATATGTAAAAGTACGTAAAAATTATAAGGTACCTAAAAATGTATTTGGCAGTAGTTTGTCAGCAGATGACCTCATCACGGTACTTTAAAAGACGCGGCGGTTGTCCAAATTTGGCCATTTTAATTTAGGAATTAATTCACAAATTTTTATTATTGTTCCTTAATTGTCTGTAGAATGTAGAATCTAGAAACAATATAAATAATAAATATTGCGCGTTTTTTACAACTTATATACAAATCAGCCAAGACTCAAGGTATTTTGGTGACATGTTTAACCGAATGTTCAAAATTTTGAACCCGAGTTCCCTTATAAATATTTTAGGAAGAGTAAATAATTTTAATTTTCAATCTTCAACGGATAACAGGAATCTGGTTGCATTTTGTCTATCGTCTTTAGTCTAGCTGGTTGCTTACAATTTTAGAATAGTTGCTGCATAAACATGATGGGAATTGAAGTGGAAGAAAAGAAAACAATAAACTGTCTCATAATCGCAATGTAATCTAATATAGCATCATTAAACGTCGCATGTGCTCACATGACTATGACTTTTTTTATCTATTGTATAGAGTATGGAGTTACTCTATATTTTGTTGGACTGAAACAAAAAAACCCAACTAAATGGACAAAACCCATGAACAAGAACAGGAATTCTAGATTCTAGAACCTAGAACTAGGTATTCTTATTTCTCGTATGATGATGCTCAATGCTCATTGAGAGAATCTGATAAGAGTTCTCCGTTCTCCATTCTCCATTCTCCTTCAACTTTCCAGTCTCTTCTAATTGTTGTTTCTAAACTTTCATCAACTCAACAGTCTAACAGTCCACATTGAACATTGTCCATTTTTTCTGTCTCTGTTCCCTGTTTCTGTCATGTGTATTTTATATTAAGCTAATGGACAGATATCATGTCCCATGTCGTTTTTACTTTATCACAACTCAACAACTCACTGATACAACTCACATTCATATGATTCGATCAAGTTTTTTTTCCATGATTTTTATTTTGTTTTTACTGAATAATCTTGGTTCGGTATTTTTACTATCGTACATTGATAAATTCGTCCATCATATGCATTGTATAATTTATAGGTCATGGGTAGATAGTAGATACTGTCTGTCTCTAGTTTCTAGACTCTAGTTTCTGCTTGAAAAATATTCATTGCTCGAATTTTTCATAATATGTAGGTACTCCCTTGATTACACTTTACACGTTGTCTGTAGTAATAATCCTGGTTTCTAGTTTGGAGAAATGCACAGTTTATTGTCTATTGTCTATTGTCTATGCATTGGATTGAGAAATGAGACCGATATCTAGATACTTTCAATGAGACACAGGATACAGGAGATCAAATGCAACTTAATCCAAATATCTTGTATTTCATCTTCCTTTCCGATTTTAGTCTGAGATCCTAGATAAATTTTTCATTCACTAATCATCATAAATATTGACTCGTCTAAAAGGAGGATTTAGAATTTAAAGCATCACGTTTAAATTCAGCTCCAATTTCAATAACGCTTATGCAGAAACAGTACAAAAAATTTATGTTGTATAATGTACAGGCAGCAAAGTACTTGTTGGAATTTAGAATTCAAGTTACTGATAGTTTCAATTACATCAAGTTGACTTGAATCTTGAGACTTGAGAATTGAGAGTTCTCAGGTGCAGCTGTGTTCAATTTACGATTAAAAGTAGGATGACAATACTTTGGTATTAGTATTAATGAAATAATGATAGTTGTTATTACTGTGGACTGTGGGTAATATTTTATATTTTATATAGTTTAGCTATGTGGTGGAGCATGGAGCAGGAAATAAAAATCTAAAGGGAATAAGTTATTACGTCTACACTATACATAATACATACAGTTGACAGTGTACATTATTTTTTTTGTAAGAGGAGCAGCACTAAAGGTTATGTATTTTTGTATTGTCGTCCATTTATACATGTATAATTTGTGGTACTAGAGTTTAGAGTTTAGAGTTAATATGAACAAGGTACAAGGTACAAGCTCAAATGCAATTATAGTACGTAAAAGTAAAAAAGCGACGAGTTTTGTCCGCATGTACCAAATATCAAGTACTAAGTAGGACGAAACATGCATTTACTTTTTACTAGTATAAAACTTAAAGCTTAATGCTGAATGCTGATGAGGTAACGTAGATCGTAGTGTAGATGTAATGAATTTCATGTTCATTGAAAGGAAAAAATAAAGATGCTGTAGTCTTTACAGTGTACACTGTACATTGTATAGAGGGAATATGGACGGAGAATGGGGAATGGAGAATGCCTCCACTTGGAATTGTCATAGACATTATCTCGTTATTATTATCTGGTCGGTAAAATAGTCGTAACTCTTTCTTGTTCCTCTGTCGAAGGCACTTGTCAACTATGTAGTAATTAAGAGTCTCTTGTCTTGCTGCTATAAAGAAGCTGGTCTTCTTCTCTCGTTTTTTTCTGTCCTCTTGTCACAAAATTCCCTTCAATGGACTTGTTTGTTCAGCTCCGACAACCAACAACCAAGACTCTAGACTCTAGATTCTAGATTCTAGACTCAAGACATTTATGATAAAGTCAAAGCTATTAACATTACTAAGAGACGGATGAAAACGAAATGACTTGAAAATATTAAAGTTTATATAGCGTACATTGTACAGTGTAAATGCTGGAAATTTTATTATGTAGGATGATTTTTATTCAAAATGCAGGTGAGTCTTCTAAAAAACTCTTTCCATCATTACACAAAAAAACTCATTTGATAAGTTCTTCTGTAACTTGTACATTGTACATCCTACATCTGTAAAAAGTACAAACAAAATAATAGGTTAGTAAAACATAATCTTTTATCTTCCACATTCTACATTCTACTGGAATTATCAGAATATTTTCCGAATTATAAATATGAAGCAAGACGTTCAAAATAAAAAATAACTTATTATATAAAATGTTTACGAGAGAAAATCCTCGAGCTTTTAGTTTCTCGTTCCTAAAAATATCTGAGAAATTTCAAAGTTTGACATGGAATATGGAATATTCTTATCATTTCAAAATTAAGAACAATCAGATTACGGATTATTCATGTAAATATGTAGATCATCCACATTGAGCATGGGTGGCTTTTCCCTTTTTAGGAAGCGAAGCTGAGTATTGTTTTCCTTCGATACGGCTGGCTGGCTGGGTGTGTACATTGGGGTAATGTGAGACAACAAAACTAGCGCCACCTAGCGGGAAAATTTGTAACTAGTCAGCGCCCTCTAGCGG
>JAQGBH010003872.1:0-18498 GCA_034698265.1 Sminthurinus aureus
TAAGAGAGACCGATTAAGTGCAATTTTGTTAGCCAGAAATTAATAGCCATTTTCTATCTCTTAGCCAGAGTAATAGCTATTGGATTATAATCTAACCTCTAATAAAACCCGTGTGTGATGGCGTCATGTGGTAACGCTTTTCCTAAGACAAATGAGCACTACACCAATCTAAGAGAAAACAGTAATATTCGAGCAGTAGCCATTTCTCTTAGCCAGAGTAATAGCCATTTCTCTTAGCCAGAGTAATAGCCGTTTGTTTCAGGCAGAGTAATAGCCATTTCCCTTAGCCAGAGTAATGGCCATTTGTAGCCATTTCTCTTAGCCAGAGTTATAGCCATTTCTCTTAACCGCGAGCGAGTTTTTTAGTGTTTTGAGTGAGATTTGCTGAACATAAACAAAAGCAAAGTTTCAGACCGGCACGAACGTACCAAACAGATTTTGGGTGGTTGTAAAGTGGACTTAGCGGAAGAGCATTTTATAGCAGTGCAATTAACCTTTTTAGTTCAAGTACACATGTATGATGCGCTTCCAAATTGTCTACTTTTTCGAGTGGACAAAACCTGCTTGGTCTATTCTTGCAAGTATGCAGTTTTGTTTTTGTCCAGCTTCTGTACACCTCACTCGATTTGTGAGCTGCCTTTATCTGAGGCTTTATTGGATTCAATGTTCGAAATATTGGGAAATTAGAAGAACACGAAGACATTTGCTGAGGACTTGCAGTAATTTCGGCTATAAACGCTATGGGATTTTGACCCTTTATACGCTAAATCAAGAAATTTTCAGAGCTGTTTAAGCCATCGGATACGAATTTTTAAAAACTTGATACTTTACCCGTCATATGACGGGCGTTCTTACTTGTAAATAATAATACGTAAAGTACACCGAGTACAGAGTAAAAAATAGTTTGGAAAATACTATAAAAAATACAGACATGAACCAGGTTTGAACAGGTCACGATGTGCTCAAGGATGGAGGACGACGATGAACAAGGAATTCAAAATAAATGCAGTCTCAATTTTCAATTTTCAATTTTCAATTCTCAATTCCAATCTCAACCTCGATGCAATTTTTGAGATTCGAGATTCAAATTGGATCAATAAAATATCACATGTATCCAATGAAACCACAAATACGGCAACAACAACTACAACTATACAACTATATCTGGAATGTGGATGCAAGTAGATTAATCCATGCAAAATTATAATTTATTATATAGGATGCATTTCAAAAATATGAATATGACTAGGAATTCACCTACTTTCTTTTTCTCATGCAATTCGAAAAGGTCCACAAGGAAAACCCAAAGGTTGAACATGCTGGAAAATTGTGGAGCTGAGGATGAGGCGTGTAGCGTACAAATGTGGTTGATCATTTCATTCGAGTTTCTTTCTTTGGTGTTTGTCATTTGTCAATTGTCATTTGTACCAAGTATACATTTAGATTTTAGATAATACTCTATTATTTAAAATTCAAACTCGGCACACTTAACAACTACAGCGACGACTACGAGATCTGTCATCATCCGTCCTTAGATTTGATTCCTCCCTCTAATTTACCTCCGTACTTTTCTTTGATTTGATTTGGTTTGGTTTGATGTACATTTATAATTTGTACATGATTCCAATAATTATACACTGCATCGCCCTTGAACAACGTACAATGATCCAACATTATCAATTACCAATTACCAATTACACCGTTCCAGAACCGCCGCACCGATCATGATCATCATAGGTCACACGTCTTTACAATAGTAATCAGTAATCAGGAAAACTACACTGTGCAAAAGACGAGAGGTAAAGGAAAAGGACAAAACATCATGATCAAAAATGAGCAAGTATCTTTTTATTTATGTATTTTCTCTCTCTTTTAATACAATTTCCGTTTTCCATGTACAACTTGTTTCAATAATATTTATTTTTTGAATAAATTTTAAAAAGATAAAAGACCCAGGTAAAGACCGGAGGCATAATAGAATAATATTATTATTGGTTTTCCCCTTTTGCCCTTTTGCTTACTGGAAACTGGAAACAAGGATGAATGTTCAATGAATTAAAAGTAAAAACAAGTGTATAAAATCTAAAAGCTATAGTTGTTATGGCTCTTGGCACAAACTACAAACTACAAACTACCAGCAATTTGCAATCCGCAATCCGCATATTATTTTTCATCCCACTTTCACTACTTTCACCTGAGAAGAACAAGGTGAAAATGGTGAAAGTTAATAAATGTACATCTACAATCTAAACTTAACAATATAAGACTTGGGGAAATAATGGCAAGAAATTTACCATTCAGTACATTATATTCACCGCTTTCTTTTCTTCCTTAGGACAAGAAAGGAGCAGACCAGACCAGAACAGAACAGAGAGGAGTAAAAGGAAAATGGGAGGATGAGGGAGAAAACAAGCCAAAAACTTCAAGTGAATCCGAATCCGAATTCAAGGAATTTTGGTCCAGTTTTGGTTCTTGATTCTTGATTCTTGATTCTTAGTGTATCTATAAAAACCGAATATTTTAGCATGAGCAAAAAGGTCCCTTTCTTTTCTCTCTCCCCCTTCCATGCTCCATGCTCCATGCTCCATGATAAATGGGTGTACAGTGCAAAATGTACAATGTACAAGATGTAAAGGAGGGATGTGCAGAGGGGAACTGGAAAAAGAAAAACAGTCTTGATGAATGTTGATACAGTATTTTTACATTGCAAATTAACCTGCTCGCTCCTCACTCCTCACTCCTCATGTATACATATATTACCACACTATGTTTTCCACACGCTTTCAACTAACTACAAACCCAAAGTCCAAATGACTTTCTCTCCTTCTCTCTTCTTCTCTGTACATTGTACATGGTAAATTGTAAATTGTAAATCCTTCCACCGTTCCCACTTTCTATATACTTTATACTTTCTACTCCTACTCCTTTATTATGTATGTTTAGGTGTGTAATATTATAACAAACTTTCATCCTATTATTACTCCGCCACTTTTACATACCTTTTACCTTTTACCTCCGCACTCGCCACTCTAAGCTTTGAGCATTGAGCATTGAGCATTGAGCTTCGAGCAAGTCAACCATTCTCTTTTCTGACTAACTTTGTTTTCACTTTTCAACTCAACTAGTCTACTTTTGTTTTACCTTTTTACTCTTTTACACCAAAAATCCAGCTACTTGTACATTGTCGAGTCTACAGTCTACAATTTACATTTTACACGAGTATTTTGAGACTGTGGCTGATTGTGAAAAGTATTATTGTTTCTCCTTCACCAACTTTCAACATCCAACATTCAACACGGAGAGAAAAACAGGCAAAGCTCACAACGAAACGACCTCATCTTATTCATCTCGAATCTAGAATTTAGAATTTAGAATTTAGAATGTACAATGTACTTTGTTCTGTCTATAAAGCATAATTTACAGTCTAAAACCTAATTCTTGGTTCATTTTATCTTTGTGGAAGGAATTCAAACAGTTTTCTTCCCTTGTCCTTTTTTTCTTGTAAAAATGTTTTCTTTATTCAAAATTTCTTAGTTAATTCTCTCCGGCGCTCATTTAAATCTCCTTCTTGTCTCGAGTCTCGAGTCTCTAAACTCTACATTTTACATTGTGCATTGTACAATAGATTCTAGATTCTAGTTCATCATTTGCTCCTATTTAGTTTTCTCTCCCCCACTTTATCCTACTTTTAGTCCATTATAACAGATAAAATACAATGTACAAAACAGCCATCATCATCATCATGATCGTCAGCGTCTCATCTTCCTCTCCGAAAATTCTCTTGAATCTTGAAATTTTGAAGAGCGTAGTCAAGAAATTACACAGTCAAATTTAATTCATCTAAACTCACACAAAGACAAGGACAAAGAAAAGGAAAAAAAGATGGAGATGAAGATGAAAAAATCTGTTTCCAGTTAAATCCGTTTCCCTTCTTCTCTTAATCACAGTGTAAAAAACTTGCATTTCTTTTAGTTTCAACTTTCAACGCTCTTTCTTTTAATTAGCCAAAAAATGTTTTTATTCACGGATGAAGAGAACCCGAATCCGAATCACAATGAGGAGTGATGAAAGTTGAAATCTTCTAGATTCTAGATTCTAGATTCTAGAGTTAAAGTAGATTGGACCAAGCAAAAATGGTAAAATCCTCAAATATGAAAATAAAAACCGAGTCTAAATTAGAATATAGTAAATTGTAAACAGTTTCATATTTAAATTTACAAAGAAACCAGAGAACTTAAATAATTGACAATTGACACTCCACCGAGTATCGAGTATCGAGTATCGAGTAAAACTTGATGTCATCCGTCCTTGTTTTATGTAGAAAAGGGACATTTCAACGCAGACTTAGAATATAGAATAATAACTAAAATAATATATAATAGAATGTAGAATGGGAATATCTGTACACTGTACACCATACACAAAAAAGAGAAAAGACAAAGGGGAAAACGTCGTAAATAGTTCATTTTCAAAAGTGGGGAAACGGAGGAGAGAATAGAAAATAAGAATGAATGAGTGAGCAATCAAGGAATGAAAAATAAAAATGAGGACATAAGTGTATTATTATTATTATTATTTGCCATAGGTTCATGTTTTATGTCAATAGTTTCGATAGAGGAGTGAAGGGTAAAGGAGCAGAGACGAGAGATGAGCGATGAACGACGAGACACTGGAGACTGGAGTTTGGAGTTTGGAGAATTCTGGAGAATAAAGATGAGGAAGATGAGGAATATGAAGAAGAGTCCAAGAACAAATAAAACCAGACAATAAGAGACAATATTATGAGGAAATGAGGAATAGCAGCCGAGAAAATGGAGGAATTTCCCCAGATCCAAATACCAAATATTACTCACAACTCACATGTACCCCAATTTCCCAGAATCTAGAACCCAGAATCCAGAATCCAGAATCCAGAAGAAGAAAAGGACACTAAACACTGGAGAGTTGATCCCTTTAACTGCACAGACTATACTCAATGCTCAATGCTCAATGCTCAATGCTCAATGCTCAAAACACAATACACATTACACGTAATACATAATAAATAGTAAAGAGCAGTAAAAATATGACGAGTCCGTACACTGAACATTGTACATGTAGGAAGTAGAAAGTAGGAAGAATGAAGAAATAATAATAAAATGAAAAAAGTTGTCAAGTATCTCAAGCTGTTTTACTCGGAGAGAAAAGGGAGGAAAAAGTCAGTCAAATAAAACCAAAATGGAACAAGATTCAAGAATCAAGAGAGGAGAGAAAGGAAAGAATTATTAAAGATAATGGAAGAAAGTTATTACTTATAAATATTAGGATGAGGATTCCGATTGATGCTCTCTCTCTTTTTATTATTTATCTGTCCTTGTTTTCCCCCGTCTCACCATCCCACCATCCGCAGAATACAAATCATCAATCATGAGATTGTCTTGTGTATTGCGTGTTCTGTCTTCTATGCTCAGCAACTCTGTACTAAGAACCGAGAAGAATCTAGAATCTAGAATCTAGAGTCTAGAATCTAGATGCTCTGAGGGAGAATATCATAATTTCCCCTCCTTTTTAATAAAGATGCTTCATGACTGATGGCTGACGAGAGAATTACACAATTGGTGCTTTGTGCTTCCGTGCTTTTCAACTCATCTCCTACTTTATACTCAATCCTCAATGCTCAAGATAGTCAAGATTAAACCATTTTAAACCACTCTGAATACAGACCAAAGAGTTATTTTCATTTCACCCCTTGAACAATTCAAGAGAATAAGACTCTTCAAGTTTGTAGTTTATAGTCCTTTCACTTTTCACTGGTTTGCCTATTTTTGAATAAATTTCCAAGCTCCAAGCTCCAAACTCGAAACTGGGTTCAAAAGTGTGTAAAATGTGTGAATCGTGTGAATGACGCACTTTGTCTCTCTTTCCTTTTTGAACACGATTTTTGATGAGTCTAGAATCTAGAAGAAATGGGGATGTGCTCTCTGGGGTGTAGAATAAAGGCCAGAGCCTCTAGATTCTAGATTCTAGACACACGATCCATTGTCATTGTCATTGTCATTGTAGTCGACATCAAATTCACCCAGACAAGTAGATAAATGTACAATGTACATTGTACATAGAAAAGGAGGAAATAAAGACAGACTGTTTACTATCCACTATTTACGTACTCTGTCATCCAATCGTGCACAAAGGGCAACTCGTTCCATATTCACACGACAATTTTTACAGCCTTTTCTCGCAAAAATACAAAACACAGCTGAATGTAGAATATTTTAAAATAGAGGAGAATGATGCATTTTATGATATTTTTTCCCTGTGCAGTCGCCGGGCCAGAAATACTCACAATCTTCTTGGATATGGATATAGATATAGATATGAATATGAATATGAATACGAATGTAGATGATGTGAATGTATTGTGTATTGTATAATGGCGCCTCCATCTCGTTGAAAAAACACATTGAAAATGTGTAAAACGGTAAACTTTCTCCTGACTCTTGTTGCGGAAATTTTTTCATTCTCCTCTTTCTCCTTGACTTGACTTGACTTGAGTGGATTCAACTTGACTGGGTATGCGTATGGTGTATGGTATTTCCATGAAAGCACCGAGTATAAAGTATAAAGTATGCAATATGTAATATGTAATATGGAGTATGACATAACACTGAGCATTGAGCATTGAGCATTTTGAGCATCCAGCTTCATCCAACCGTGCATTGTTTTGTCATTGCAGTCAGTCGTCAGTCCTCAGTCGTCAGTCAGTTTTCAGTCTCCACTCTTCAATCGAATTCAAATTGGACAAATAAAATTCCACACTTTTCATTCACATGTGCTCCAAATACTTGTCTGTACTTGTTCTACATGTCCCATTTCCCATTTGGAACTGTGCGGACTGCAGACGGTAGCTTCTAGATTCTAGATTCTAGATTTTAGACACTCGAAATTGGACATTACAGATTCAACCCACTTGATTCAAATTTCAAATGGATCTACAATCTACAATCGACTGTCACCTTAAATGTTCATTTTACACCACTTTTACTTTACCCGCTGCCTTTCAAACTGAAGGATGTTCACATGTTCCATGTACAATATAAAATGCACCATGCTACCATGCAGAACACATCCGACATAGTTTTTTTCAATTCCTCATGTTCCTCACGAATCACTCACGAACAATGGAGAATGGAGAACGGAGGCTGGAAAATGTAGAACACAAAAATATATTATGTCAACTCCTCGAGTATAAAAATAAAGGCAGGATGTACCATGTACATTCAAGCTTTTGGCTTCTGACCCATTTTTTAAGTCGTCTTATTGGTTTGGTTTGGCCTGGCTTGTCTTTTCTTGTCGCTGTCCTTGTTCCTTGAATATTATATATTTTCTATTTTCTATTTTCTATAGACGAGTAGATAGTAGATATGGATTTTCCTTTTTTCTTCTATGTAAATTCTAAGTGTCATGAAAGATGGTAGACATCTAGAATCTAGAATCTAGAATCCAATACAATGTACTCAAGTCTCTCGACTCTAGAACCTAGACACAGGGCTGAAGGCTCCAGGCTCAAAGTACGAGGACAGAGTACACAAGACAAAAGACAAAAGACACATTTTATATTGGAAGCTTGTCAATTTATTGTAACGTCTCCTGCCTTCCAATTTATGTCACTTGCTTTTGTTCTAGTTTTGCTAGGGAATTGGTGGTAGGGAAAAAGAAAAGAAAGCAAATGATGGAATGACACATGTATCCAATATCCATACATGTAAATATAAATGGCAAATTCATACCACACGCACTATATCTACCTACAATCTACATCTACTTTTTTTATCTGTATCTAGTATCTAGATCTAGTATCTACATCACAAGTCATGTCTGGCTTACTAAAATTTTTCCACAAGGGAAGGAGAAAGTGGGGAAAAGAAAACATCCAACATGAACATAATCGTGCCTCCTTTTATCCATACCAACCATACACCATACTCCATACTCCATACTCCATACTCCTTACAACAGATATACACAGCTCTCTCTCTCCCTCGCTCTGTATAAAAATAGACATTCTTTTCTTCCGAATTTATCCAACCCTTCTCTACAACTCTACAACTCTAAAAATACACAATACGTCAATACGTCATGCATTGAAAATTCAAAATTCAAAGTACTTTGAAACCTCATGCTCCAGGTTTTTTACCTACCCTCTTTTCAAATTATCCGAGATCCACGCCGCAATTCACAATCTCCAATCTCCAATGTTCAGTATTCAATGCTCAATGCTCAATGCTCAATAATATTAAAAGGAGCTACAAAAGGTACAAGCTACAAGTAAAACTAGTTCATGTTCCTACAACAGAGTACAACTCAGCCTCCCTTCAATTTCTCCTCCACACGTTTGACATAATGGATTTTGTGCAAAGATCAAGATGAGCAGGAGAATGGGGAATGGTGAATGAAAAAGAAGCACTTGAAGCCTCAAGTGTCTCCCTGTCACTTTCTCTCTGTCTCACTCTGACCGTGGTTCTGGTTCTGGTTATATATATCTGTGGGCCGTTTACCTTTTCCCGTTTTTCTACACGTTTTTGCCGTTGGAATTCTGACAACGAGAGCCTTGTATTTTGTATTTTGTATTGTACAATATGCACTGTACACTTTACGCTGTACACAACATATATGTAGTGCGTAATATCCAAAGTGTAGAATGTAGAACGTAGAATGTAGAGAGAAATGTAGTTTCTTTTCTTGTTAAGGGCCGCGAGTTTTTCTCATTCACGTTATGAACGGATCAAATGATATTACATGTGTAATGTGTATATGTGTGTGGAGTGTGGAGTTTACAGAGTTGATGTGTAGGACCAAGTTTCAAGTTTGTAGGGGACGGAGCACAGAGTACAGACTCGAGACTCGAGACTCGAGTCAACTCGATTCAATTCTTTTTTGATCAATTCAAGAAGCAAGAGTGCAGTGTATCTTGTATCTTGGTTCCTTATCCTGTTTCATGTACAAAGTACAAAGTAAAAAGTTGAGAGTTGAGAGTTGAGAATCGAGAGTAGCGAGTTCCGTGTATCTCTACTCCGTCTACCTTTTCCATTTTTCACCTGTTGATTTTATCCTGGATTTGAGTCCCTCCTTCTCCTTCTCTCTCGCTCCTTCTTCCCTACACTTTTCAACTTTCCAACTTTCCAACCTTCCAACCTCTCGCAACCTTTCCTATGCATACTTTAATATTATATTATTTATACCTTTTCCATTTTTATGTGAGCGTGGAGCATGGAGCATGGAGCATAGAAGTTGGAAGGTGGATGCCGTTTGTATTGTGCATTGTGTAGTATTGGAAATTTAGAAGCAGTGTATACACTACAAACTCTACCGTATTTTATGTCCTAGTTTAAATATAATACAATATATTATGCAAACAACCGTCGGAATAGAAAGTGAGCCACAGCCCACAGCTCACAGCCCACAGCCCACCCACCATCAACCATCAACCATCAAAACTGAAAATGAGGATTTAGTGAGAATTTCCGAACTGGAGACTGGAGACTGGAGAAAGCAAAGTTAATGCATATGTGGATGCTGTTCATAAATTCAAGGCTAATACAGACAAAAGTGTCTCATTTTTAATCCAATTTATTCATGATCTGCGAGTCACCGAGTCATCGAGTCATCGAACTATCAAGGAATCTTATACATGAATTTCACCCGGTTTTTTAGCCCACGAGATTCTAAATGATAAATTTTACATTCTAGATTCTAGTTTCTCGAGTGTGGATTTTTGTGCACATGCATAAATTGTAAATTGTGTGTGCATTTCCTAGATTTACAAAGTACAAAATGACATGTTACTGCATACTCAATACTCAATGCTCGGATACTTACAATTTACATATGCCTGCCTGTGTGTGATATATGGAAATATGACAATATCTCAGCACTTGTACTTGAACCTTCATCCTTAACTTGCAGAATTAAATGGACTGTGTCAACTCTGAATTTTGACGCTCATGTTGACTGTTGACGTCAATGAAGAAAATACAAAAAGAAAAGACTCCTCATAAATCTTAAAAACTCACAAGTCACAAGTCACAAGTCAGTACATAACATAAGGAATTATGAAAAGAGACAGAGAGAGAGAAAAAATATCATGTCAACGCTGGTCCATTTTCTTTCATCTCACAAAACTCTCAAACCCCTTTCTTTTTCCTATTTGTCTTCTCCACTTTCTTCTAACTTCCAAGTTCTAAATTCAATATTCAACATTCAAAACTCAACATGCTTCATTTGGTATTTGGTAGAATCTAGATTAGGAATTTCAATTTAAATTTTATTGTATTTTGCATACGTTCCAAGGTTCAAGTTGTACGTATAAACATGACGTACGAGCATTGAGCATTGAGCATTGAGCATCATGAACCGGAACATTTTTTACAAGAGCTATCCAACCACTTTCTCCTTTGCTACTCAACTGTTTCCATTTTCCATTTTAGAGTTCAGAGATTCGAGAGGGAAATATGATATCAGTTTCAGTTCCAGTTTCAGTTTTAGTTTGACCGTCTATCTCAAATCTCAAATCTCAAATCTCAAAGCGAGAAGTTGAATGTTGATTCTTTTGTTGGTTTTGAATTTTGAATAATAATGAATGGGAAGGGAAAAAAGTTACTTGCTCTGATTTGGTTGGCTTTGAGTTGATTTGATTGAAAGGAGGATAAAAAAAAATATTTGTGTCCTTGTGAAAGAGCCATAGACTAAAATCTAAAATACATGCAGAATCTAGAATCTAGAATCTATTGTGTATTGTGCATTGTGTATTGCGACTCGTCTGCTCCTTGCATAATAAATAATAATATATCTCGAAATTTTTGCTGGAAATGGGCAAAGTCTACGGCCACAGCGAGCGAGTAGATTGTGGTTTTTGGTTTTTTTCCCATGCTTTGTATGTTTTGTATCTTTTGTATGTGTATTTATGCTCATATTTGTATTTATATTGTACATTGTATTTGGTATTTATCTTGTACTTTAAGACTTTGTTCCTATTCCTTTCTTATGGGGAAATTTATTGCATATTGCTCCATTCTTCTCTTTTCTCATACTCATACTCATACTCATAGGAATAGGAATAAGTAGTGAGAGTGATTTTGATTCAGTTAAAGATACGGGTTTTTTTTCTTATTTTTGGTTGATTTGGTTTGGTTGCGTCTGATCTCTGGTTGGGTACTGATTTGGATGTGGTGTTTGTATTCTGTATGTTGTGTTTTCAGAGTGTGGTGGATGTGGATTGTGGTATGTCAAATGTGGAAGTTAAGTGGGAATAATATAATGTAGGAAAGAAGAAAAGAGACATGGACCAGTCAACTTGATTCTTGATTCTTGATACTGGATACTATGTGTTATGTACATACCTACGAGTTACGTTGTTGCGGATGTACATGTAGATGTAGATTTTTTCATATATTATATATTTTATTCTGATAGGGATAGAGCGACAGGCAGACGGAGGACAGGCAGGTTGGTCACATAAAAAGGTCTATAAAATCCCCATTTATGAAAGAACAAGAGTTGAGACTTGAGACCCCAAAAGTCAAAATGCAATACACTATACAATAGGATACAATATACAATGGAATGGGACAGAATGGATATTGAATGGGATGGAGATTCTATATTCCAGATTCGAGTTGAGTTGAGTTGAGTTGACTTGAGTTCAAGTTGAGAGTCAACTAGGAAACGGAAAAGCCATACGTTTCGAGTTTCGATTTTCCATGTCTCGGTCAGAGCATATGTACAATGTACAATGTACAGTGTACATGTCATGTCCTCTGTGTATCTAGAATCCAGAATCCAGTATCTAGTTGAAATTATCAAGGAGAAAAGGAGCGCCGTCTTTTCCCTCTTTTCCACTCTCCTCCTTGTAGATTCCTTCTCTATTGTATATTCTCTATTCAGTTAGCATAAATATTATACTATATACTGGCAACTACAGGATATATGCATTTATTTTCCTCGATTCTCGATTCTCGACAATATAGATTGTAGATTGTGTAGACTGAAAACAGAATAGAATGGAATGAGGAAGGAAAAATCCTGATCAAACTACAAGACATAGCATGTTGTTAGGTTTTCTCCATCTATTTATTATATTCCAGCACATACACTACACATACCAAATACACAATACACAATATTCTAGAATGTAAATACTTATGCATGTGCGCAGATATTGTATGGCAGTATTTTTGTCTACACAATTCCATGGTTGAAAAGTAAACGGTAAATGGTGGAGGGCGAATGGTGAATGGTGAATCCAAATTTAGCAATGTCGCTGGTTCTTTGGATCTTTGGTTCTTTGGTTTTTAAGAAGCGGAGCTCAGTATTGTGTTCCTAGTGTATTTAGTATTTAGTCTGTCTTTGTACAAAATAACATAAGAACATGACAAAATGGGCGCATTTTACGTCCTACATTTTAACTCTACAACTCTAGCCATCTAGCGGAATTATTTCAAACTAATGACTACCTCCACCTAGTATCAAGTGGACATATTTTAAACTTTTTAAATTTTGTACTAGTTGATACAACCGCGCCATCTGGCATCTGGTGGGATGAATTCGAAGACAAGAGAAAAAAAACCAAAGAGCTACTTTTCCCTCTTTTCTCCGCCTTTCGCTGTACACTGTACAATGGAATAACTCTTCAGTGCTCGTTGGTTCAGTACTTTGTGCTTAGACAAACTTCAAATCCAAATCCAAGTCCGTGTCAAGCGTCAAAAGGCAAAATGCAAAGGGTTTAGGCCCAAAACGGTAAATGGTTAAGGGAACGTGGAGACGATAGACGATAAACGATAGACGATGTACGAGTACGACATGGTGTAGGAAGTGAAAGCTCACTTTCCTTGACTTTCCTTTCCTCTTACTTTGACTTTCTCTTTACTTTCTTTTCTTTGGCTTTACTTTACCCTTTCTTTCTCTAATAATGGAGGTTGGAGTGCTATAAATCTTGCTCTCCTTTTCCTTTTCTACTTGTTCTTTTTCTTCATCTTGAGTCTTGAGCAGGAGCTCACATGTATACTGTATACACTAGTAACTTGTATAGCTTGTCCTGGTTCGGTTTGGTTTAGTTTAGTTTTGGCTCAATATAGGACGCAGCCTAGTGCCTAGAATCTAGAATCTAGAATCTAGTGTCTAGTGCCTAGTGAATAGTGAGTACTTTTTTTGGTAAATCTGATGCTTAAATTTAAACGACTATAATTCAAAAGTTGCCTAAATATTTCATTTCTCGTTAAAAGTTTCCTCCAGCCCAACCATGAACAGTGAACAGTTAAGCTGCCCTGAATGCCTTGATGCCTCGATGCCTCGTTGCATCGTTTGGTTTGGTTTGGTTCTGGATCTGAAACTGAAACTGAACCTGGCTGATGGCTCAAAAACCCAGAGAGAAACAGAAGCAGAGTAGAATAGACGTTCAAGTAAAAGTATAAGCACGAGTATAGAGTATAGTGTATGGAGTATAGTATGGAGAAGAAAATGGCTGTTTCCATCAGTTTCTCCGCTTCAAAGTCAAATTCAAATCCAACCCCAGATTTTACACCAAACAGTGTACATGTAGATTTTAAACGTTATAGAAAGAATACTTTTACTTTCTCCTCTAATTCCCATCCTCACCATGCATGGCATCATGGATCATGGAATTTCCCACATATCGATGGCCATTTTCGATTGTCAGGAAATTGCACTCACTCACTCTTCCTTCTCCTTCTCCTTCTCCAGTTCCAGATCCAGCTCCGTCTCAGTTTACAAAAGCATTTAGGCATTTAGAAAATCAACCCTACTCAGCCCTCATTTCGTATCATTTATTTTCACCAATAAATAAATCATCCACTTTTCCGTCTGGTGTCTAGTGTCTACTGTCTATAAAGTATCTAGAATCTAGAATCTAGAATCTAGAAGCTAAAATGTGGATGTAGATGAGCACATTCATTATTTTTTCAGCTGATTGGACAAACCATCACACGGACATGATATTCCGCATCCCGAGGTTTGCTGTAGATTCGGATTCTGGACGTTGGATCCTGATTCCGTAATATACGTTCAATATTCCGGAATCCGTAATCCATAATCCAGATAACGGCAACGTAAAACCGTACGCCTCGTTTATTTTCATCATGACTCTCCCATTTCTATTCGTGCAAATAAACAATAAAAAATTAGTTTGTAGATTGTAGTTTCCAGATTCCAGATCGCCTGTCTCTCGAAGCCTCGGCAGTGTACAAATGAGAATGAGAGGTTTTGATCCGAGTGGGTTTGATCATGTAATAATTGCTTTGGCCTTTGATGAAAAATAAATGTCTGTCCATTGTCTATTTCCGATTCCGATGGATAGACATTTAGATTTTCGAGGCAGGAGGAAATTGTGGAATTGTGGAATTGTGGAAGGCGAGAGAGAGAGAGAGCGAAATCGGAATACTAAATACTTAATGTTGTATGATTCGACATGTTTCATGTATTTTGTACTTGTACTGTATGTTTTAATAAATAAATGATTCAAGTGATTCTGCTCTAAACTCTAAACTCTAAACTGCTTGGGTGTCAACTGTGAAATCAGAGAGAAAGTCACAACCACGAATACACGAACATGAATACAAACACAAACACGAGTACGGTTACCGAAGAATACCGATTAAAGAAGCGGACGGAGGAGTCAAACAGGAAATATTAATCGTGGTCATGGACATGGACGGACGGACGGCAGCAGAGACAGCAGGCGCTTGCAGTGTACGTAATGATGGTGATAATGTTCCGCTCATATGATCAATTCTCATCGGTCATCGGTCTCGAACGACAGGCAAAGGATTGAGCGATCAAGCCTAAAATATAAAATGTACATTCTACATCCTAAAACTGCTGATCAAATAACCCCGGAGCCGATAATAATATAAAATTCAAAGGGTGGAAAAATGGCTGCATACACACTCAATGCTCAATGCTCAATGCTCAATACAAACGGTGCTACTGACATTTCAGCCCACCAATTTCAATGCTCAACAGAAAAGATCCGAGTTTGAGAAAAAAGGTACACAGAATGTAAAAAAGTGGCAACGGAACAAAATATTCAGTGTACAAATTAAAGGACCAAAACTAGAACCAAACCATAAACAAAAAGAATTTACTAGGCACACTTCTCTTCTGCTACTTGTTTTAGTAAATACTGAATTATATTCCTTAAAAATAGCAGATGGAAAATGTACTGGGAACAAGAGGAAGGAATTAGTATTTTATTGTCTGATTCCGTATCGACCAGTAACCAGTAACAGTATCCAGTATCACTAGCAGAAACCCGAAGCACTAGCAGTCAGTGTGTTGGTAGACAACATATGTATAAATGGGATCCATTAAAAACCTCCCATTTCTCTTCCATTTAAATCTTTTTGTTATAAATCCTTTGCGTTTTAGCACGAGTACAATCACATATCACCGTATACTGTATACTGGTTTCAGCTGCACTTGAGGATTATGTATATAGTATATAATATAGACAATGTAATTTTCTATCGTAGGTATAAGCTCAACTCAAAACTCAGCATTGACCTATTTTAGTCCAAGCTCCACAAATACAATATACAGAACAGAGTGCAAAGTGTAGATTGTAGAGAAATGTTGTTCATTCTTCATTTCCTTTTCACATGGGATATTTTAGAACATATTGTAGTTGCTTGAAAATATCGTAACAGGTTTAATTTTTATGTAGTTGTTATTTCCTTGGCACAAATTTGTTTTACCATTTAATAACTGTTCTACGTAAGTTGTTCCGTTTTCACTGCAAATTGCGAATTTATGTGGATGAAATGGAAAATGATGGAGAGTCGAGCATAATGAAAATGTGTAGAATGTAGAATGTAGAATTTAGCTCATTGAGCTGAAATTGGACTCAACTCATTTAGATTAGTTTCTCTGTACATTGTTGATGCAGTGTACAATGTACAGTTTGGATGGAAAAGTATTATTTTAGCCTTTTAAATCCTCCTAATTCCACGCGCAATCTAAAATCTGATGTTAAAATCTACATTCATAACTCATGACTTGTAAAAAAGACGAGTAATTTGTTTATTCTGCAAAAAGTACCTTTTATTTTATGATGCGCTAATTGCTATTTGTTCTTATTTTTCCTCACTTCCTTGTTCAACTCAAGGATCAAGGATCAAGAATCAAGAATCAAAAATCAAGAAACGGAGGAAGGAGGGAGAAAGAAAGACGGGTGGATTTCATGGGTTTGTTTTGCTTTGACTTTTAAGTTTTGACCGGGAGTTTTTGTACAACAACTTAAATATTGTACATTTTCCACGGTACTTTCCTACATTTTTTTAGCATGAAAGAAATTCGTCTTCTCACTTTTTGGCGTTTGGCCTTTAGAATTGGAGAATTGAGCAATTTCTGGAATTCCCATACTTTCATAAATGTATTTCTCTAGGTTCTAGGTGTTTTATGAAGAAATAAACCATAATAGGAACCATAATAGTCGGACAAACGACAAACCATCATTAGACATTAGACGGAGACACACTACACACAAACTCTAGACTCTAGACTCTAGATTCTAGACCGTTCAATGTAGACAGTAGACAGAGACAGTGGAGAAAATCTCACCCTCCCTTTAAATGGAGGAGGTGGAATACTAGAATACTGGAATACTGGAATACGCAGGGAAAGAAGGAAATGGCCCAGTCAAGAAGGCCGAGAAGACTGGCTGTTGGCTGTCATTTCACTCCTCTATTACATTTTCTGACACTACATATAAATCAATGGAGAAAGAGAGTCAAAGTCCTCCTTTCTCCCTTTCCCATGTATTTACACTCTCTCAGCCTGGGCCTCATAATTCAAACTAATCTTTTCTGACCACACACACACACATAATGGGAATGAAATATGTACGCTGTACAATGTCTGTCCGTGTCTGTGTCTGTGAGTAAAGACAAGACAAGACAAGGCAAGGAGCACTATTATTATTATTATTATTATTATGACTTTGTCATAATACATAACACACATTTGATGATAATGTGCATGGATCGTGGTAGGTAGTAGGTATAAGAAGTCCGCCAGTACGACAACGAAAACGAATACGGAAACAAACATGAAGCTAAAGAGTACAAGAAGAAGGAGGAGAAGAGAGAACAGTCAAGTGCGAGTACAAGATGTAATGATAATTGTGCGAAAACTTTCTACATTCTACATACACAAAGCATTCAAAATCCAGTATCTTGTCAGTCTCTGTTTTTCTACTTGAAGGGAGCAAGGAATTATAGTTTCTCTATCTTACCGACTCACACTCACACTCACACTCGCAGTTTTAGTTACAGCTCCACTATTATTATTATTATTATTATTATTATTATTATTACTATTGTGTTTTTTCGCAGAAGGCGTAGTCTACATTCTACATTCTATGGAAAGTTATTACACTATTTGTTGTTAGTTTGAGTAGGAAATTCCTGTTCACTTTGTAATTTGTACTCCATACTCTTTGTGAGTTGGACTGGATGTAATTTTCTGTATCCCTCTGGTTGGTTTGGTTCAATAAGAGAAAGAAGAGAAAGTGAAGAGAGAGAGCAAGAGCTTTCAATAATATTTGGTGTATAAATTATGTGTAATTCCCCTTTAATATCCAGAACCATGTTCTGCTGCTTAACTCTACTTAAATAATATTTATTTACTCCAAACTGGAAACTGGAAACTGGAAACTACAAACTCAAGACTCGAGATCCGAGACTCAGACAAGAAACCTCTAATAAATTTTCCAATGATTTCTTCATTCCCATCACCATCATTGGCAATCGAAAGTACATATACAATATACATGTATTGTAAATACTGGAATGTTGTACGTGTTATACTTATTATTGTTATTATTATCCCATGTTTCTGCTTGTTCCTTCCTTCCTATTCTAGATTCTCCATTTTACAGATACAACACACAACATAGAAATACACATGTGAATTCTTTTGTAGTTTGTAGTTTGTAGTTCTGGGTGACGGGAGTTTAGAATCTAGAATCTAGAATCTAGACTTGCGAATTTAATTGGAATGACTTTCTCCTGTCTACTCCATTCTATTATATTCTATTTAACTTTGTTTTGTCCATATTAATATTGATAGAGAAGATGGGAAGAGAAAGAGAGATCGTGAACCCACAGTTGTAGACTGTAGACCAGAGTTCAATATGTAGAAATATAGCGTAGCTAATAATAGAAAATAGAACGTGTAATAATAATAATAATCCTGGTTCCTGGTGAATTGGTAAATGTGTAAATTTCTGCAAACTTTCCCTTTCCCACCCAAATTGACCCACACACTTTATTAACGGGCTTGTCGTTGTTCGTTGTTGGCTGCACCATGAAGATTAGACACTAGAATCTACACACTAGACACTATCGATGCTAGATACTAGATATTAGATATTATATAAAGTTAAAAATCCTCCCTCCGTGAGGATTTTATATCGCCTACAAAGCATAAATGCTTTAGGCTCCGGAAGCG
>JAQGBH010003873.1:0-18490 GCA_034698265.1 Sminthurinus aureus
AGTATTTTTAAAAAATTAATTAAATTTGAATTTCCAATGTTAAACATAGAGGGCGGGAAACTTCTAAAGTCTCTCTCATAATCTAAGGATGCACGAGTCACTAGTTTTAGAATGGACTTGCACATATTATGAACTATTAATTTTACCATTCCACAAACTGTAAAGCTTTCTCCGTTTTTTTTATTGCCATTTTCACGTACTTGGCAAAAAGCCTCATCATTCTTCATTGCTTCCCTTTAAACTGTCCAGTAGGCTCCAGACTCCAGACTTGTTCTTGCTACCGTTTGAGCTTTTTTGCGTATTCTCCCGCTAAATACAGCATGTAGCAAAGGTAGCGACAAAAAAACAAAACAAATTACATGGTCAACTTTCATTCATCTTATCCATTTTCGATTTATTGATTTTCAATACTGGACAATAATTATTTTTTTCTTCTCTGTGTACTGTCAACTGTGCACAAATTACAAATAATGCGAGTCGAGCCAAAGAAGAATCCAATAAAAAATAATCATACAAAATAAATATTTCTTACCTTGAAACTACTGTTTTTGGTGTCAGCTACCGAACTCAACATGCTCACTGTTAAAAATGTCAGCAGCTTTGGTCCAAAGCGGTCAAATTTGGCCAAATTCCCGAGTGCAACTAGAAAAATAGGTGACAAAAAAAAGTTTATTGAGTTATTTACACACCGCTCATTCGTACAATAGGACAATGTGAATAATCTAACTTGAAACCAAAATCTTACTCAAAATATTTAGAATCATTTCATTTTCCCAAGGGAATGAGTCAAAGTCAATCCATTTCCAGCCAAAAATCCCGCTGGTCCTAAGTCCACTTGGCCCACATGTTCATATTATGTAAGCTGTACAAAAGACAAAATGCAAAACATTTAATTAAGATCCCACAACAATCCTAACTACTGACTACAGAAAGAATATCATGAATTACGTTTTTTTTAAACAGGAAATTTATTCCAGTTGACTTTCGTGTGAGAATGCAAGAACCCAAAATGAGTTTGTGCACAGTTGTTCACGGTTAAAAATCCTCTTGTGTTTTTTTGCTCCCTTTCCCTTTCAACTCTGATCAATTTTTAATGCTATACTCTGTTCTGTTGCGTTCTTTTGGTCTGAGATGTGAAATTTTCAACAATTTCCATATCCAAATAAACTAGGACATAAAATTCAATGTTACACTTACTCCAAACTCCAAACTCCAAAATCCGTCACACTTTTATTTTCTAATCCAATTGTACATGTCTAGAGTCTAGAGTCTAGACTCCAGACTGCAGATTTTAGACTCTGGAGAAAACTGAAGATTTAGGATGAACGTCAAGGAAACGGCTATAAAATGGACAGATAAATTCCCATTTTACCAAAATTGTTCACCAAATCAGAAACATTTAACATGAGAATCAAAATCATTCATTCTTTTCAAGTCCTGACCTCTGACCTTGCCCGTTTTATTTTACACAGTATTCCTGTCCACGTCCAAACTGAAATGCACAGTAAACCCATGGACAAAATGACACTCGACAGTTTACAGTTTACAGTTTACGACTTTCTCGTCCTGTACAGAATGCACCGAGTCGTAAAACAAGAAAAAGGAACAACAGGTTCTTTATATGTAAAACGGAATTTGAAACCCCGTTAGTTAACTGCAATTAACGTTGTCACAGTTACCCCGCGTTTTAGCGACCATGGGGTAACTGTGACAACGTTGACTTGAATTAAGTAATGAGCCATTAAAATAATCAAAGCATCTCATGTTTACATTCTGCACCGTGTCAAACTGGATGCTCGGTCTACATGAGTAAGAGAACAAACACGGAACACGGGAGTGGTGTTCTGTGGCTTGCTCCTTGCTCTTCTGTGCAGCAGTTGATGACCTGTCTGCAGTACTTGGCCATTGTTAATGGTCATTCAAAATCCTCAAGTTGGAATAAACATGCGGGCAAATAGCCGTTGCACATTACAAAATGCAAAATTCCTCTCGGCTTACCGTTATTTTACGACCGCATTTTAAATTAAAGTTGAAGTGAAGAGGAAAGTAACAAGTGTTGTGGCTATTTATTTGCCACTCAAACTCTTCTGTTCTGTCCATCTGTAACTTGAGCCCATTTCACGACTGAATATTTACAAGTAAGTAGAAATATTTCGGCAATGATTTCGTTGTGAATGTCCGTCTCAGAATCAAGTTTCATTAGTTGTTGTTCAGAGTGCATAAACCAACTTTTAGAATGCACTCTGCATACCATGTTTTGTTACAACACCAAACACCAAAGAGAGAGGGTTGGAGCTTGAACAAAACAAAATACAGATGAAATATCCGTGTGTGATTCATCCTTGGTGAAAAAAGGGAAAATCCACATATTTTTTGTCCAAGAGGAATTAGCGTCAAAACTCAAAACCCTACATAGTGTCTAGTGTCAAGCGTGGCGTTGAGCGTTGAATTGCTCAATATTAAGGGGGAAAAGTAGGCCATGTAAATTGTAAATTGTATGAAGGTGGAAAAATAGATGCATAATGTGAAACATGATTGAGCTAACGGAAATAAAAATTATTCAATTTTCTATTAATAAATAAATTGAATAAAATATTTGAGATATTTTACTGCTTCCTCACGGTGCGTTCGTACTCAATACTCTATACTCAATACTCAATACTCAATATTTACATTTGTTGATTTGCCTGTTGACTGGCAAGTACATGAAGGATGAAAATAAGTGTCCGGGAATATTTCCGGAAATTTCCGAGTGTAGAAAGTAGAAACCAGGTAAAAAATGAGAAATAAAAACAAGGGGAAAATGTAAGATAGCTGCGTGTTATATTAGTTACGTATTTGGTATTGGAGTGGATTTAACTCGTGTCAGTCAACGCAAGACGAGTTGAATTGTCAATATTCATCAGGTTGTTTTCTCACTCAGTACTCAATACTCCATACTCACAGTTCGCAAGACAACTCAGACAACAGACTGCACATTGTACATAGCATAGCCTAGCACAACACAACACACACAACAGACTCGAGACTCGAGACAAAATACCAGTATTGACGATCGACAATCGACAGGGATCACTCATTTACTCTGTATTCTGAATTGGGAATTTAAACTCGTTCTCATCCTTTTCTTGACCATTGGCAATGGACCATCAACCATCAGCAGCAAAGTGTGACAGACAAATTAAGACTTGGACTCGAATCGAAATTGTAACTCAAAGTCCGACTTGGACTTGCCAACAATAAAACGATAAAACAATAAATCTCTAATGATACCTAAAAAGGCGACAAGTAGCTCATTCAGGCCGGTGTGTGTGCAATGATTTCTGGTCTGACATTGGCATTGGCATTTTTAATTCAACTCGTCCATCTTTCATCTCCTGTTTTACTCCATCTGACTAGAAACAACTCGATTGTTACTCTTTAAGACTACTGACACACAAAGCAGAATCGCAAATACCAAATATCCAATATGGATACAATATCTATTTATTCGCATGTCCTCCATTCTAACTTTGCCTTTGTCTTTGTCGTTGATATTGATCACCAACTTGATTTTGATCTTGATTTAGACTGTGATGAGAGCAGTAGACGAGACACTAGACAACAGACACAATTAGTGAGTGAGTGAAAGAAAGCGGAGTTGAACAGTCTGCAACTAAATACAATATAATGGTCACTAAATCATTTAGCGGGTGTAAATTTCACCCGCTTTTACTTCTACTGCTCGCTCTTTTCTCATTCAACTCCCTCCTCGTCACGCAGGCTAAATTTGTCGGCTATGAAATTTACGGGAGTGCGGATGAGCCCATCCAAAATTCAGCGGTCGTGGAAACGACAATTGTTCCGGAATCTCAACCCACCTCCGATGAACAAGTGACTCAAGCACCGCTAGCGGACGAGAAAGTACAAGTGGATGTCACATCCTCACCCAGTGCTAGTGTACAATTAAAAACGGAAACAGAAAATCAAGGTAATTTTGTTACAACTGTGCTAAATTTCAATATCACATGAAATGTTTTTTCTTCACCATCTTCTTTTTATCAATGATGAATTTATTGTAGATGCGCCACCCACTTTTCAACTATTTGGAGACATTGAAAATCCACTCCTCCCTCTGCAAAACTTGAAATTAGAAAAGCGAACAGAGAATAGCTCCATTTCCAGCGCCATCTCTAGTTCAAATTCGTCAGTCTTGTCAACGCCCATTTTTGGCACAAAATTGAGTTGTTGTGAGTACAAATAGTTTGAAAATGAGACAAATTATTTTTTTAGCCGCTAGCTCTCACTAAAATACCTAAAATATGTGTTGTGCTATTTTCTTAAAATTAGCCTGCGGTAAAACGCAAGAATACCGCAGAAAACCGGGCAGCCCTTCAACTCCAGATGATGAGAAGATTGTGAACGGTGAAGCTGCCTATATTCGGGACCTCCCTTGGACAGTTGGATTAATTCGCAAATCTACTACGGGATTTGGCGGCAGCACTTTCCCATTTTGCGGTATTTTTAAAATTTTGAATTTAGAAATTTAGAAATTTTCAAATGACCTTTTTAAAAATTGAACATATAAATGCAAATGTCAATTTCCTTAGTAGAAATGACCAATGGAATTTGATGAAATTTTCGTTTCAGGCGGCACTTTGATAAATAATTTGTACGTCCTGACGGCGTCGCATTGCGTTGACGGTAATATGATTATAAAGCAAATTGAAAGTCTTTGGATTACAGTAATGATAGTTAATATTATAGGGTGACATACATTTATGAATATTATGCTCATAATTAGGTCAATCCGCCTCTGGAATCCAAGTGCTTGTGAATGAGCAGGATCTGCTAACTTCATCCGAGGCCAAAACTATGAAAGTGGATGTAGCCGAAATTATCATGCACGAGGGCTACAACAAACAAACGATTGACAATGACATTGCGCTCCTCCGCCTCAGTCAAAAGATGGACATTTCCTCCGCAAATGTCATCACTCGCCCCGCTTGCATTTCAGCGTCATCCAATGATTTCGCGGGAGTAACCGCCACCGTTGCGGGATTTGGGGCTACAAGTCAAGGTGGAAGTACTTCGAATATCTTGAGAAAAGTGGATGTGCCGATTCTTTCAAATTACGATTGTAACTCAAAGACCAATTACAATGGGAAAATTACAGATGTGAGTCAAAAATTGGGTTGTTTTTCATTTTTTTTTTCGGTAGAATTTAACTTGCTAAAACAAATGACTTTTAATTTCAGAACATGATGTGTGCGGGATTTTTGGAGGGAGGAAAGGATTCTTGCCAGGGAGATTCAGGTGGTCCATTGATCGCACTTTATGGAGGACGAAAAACTCTGATAGGTGTTGTTAGCTGGGGTGAGTTGACACTTGACACTTGACACTCGACACTGTCTTTTATTTCAAATTTAGTTTCTTCTGGAGCTTTGTTTAAAAATTAATTTTGTTGACATCTAATACCGATTTTTTTTCAGGTTACGGGTGTGCTCAACCATCGTCGCCCGGAGTTTATACGCGTGTGAGTCGATTCTCAAGTTGGATTTTGGAGAAAACTCGCGCCGGCGAGTGGTGTGAAGGCTAAAGGCTAAAAAGTCTCACCCGAACCGCAACTTGGAATTCCCTACATATCTACATATATTTATTTTACTCACTTGTAAAACTCTTACCATTTTGACTTTTGACTTATGACGACATTCAATATTCCATAATATTTGATGTCGTCTCTGTAATTTATTTATTTATTCACGAAAATGTGGATTGTCAACTGTTTGTGTCTCTTTGTGTGTTTTTTTATTTTTGGTATAAAAGTTTTACGTCAAAATGTAAACAGGACAGAGGAAACAAAAATAAAATAAAATTGAAAATAATTCATGTTCCAATACATTGTGTACGTCTTACATGTTACATTTTTTGCCTCTAAATCTTTTCATGTTCCTAAATTCTTCCCATTTATACTTATGCATAGAGATTATTTTATTGTATTTTCATAATTTTGCACAGACCAAAATGACAAAAATCTGCATAATATCGTCAATTGTCAAGCATCAAGTATCGAGTATCGAGTAAGAAAAGTACAGAGACATTTGAATTTGCAATGTGAAACCCAAATGACAAATGACAAATTACGCGAGTTCTCATTTACCATTTACACATTTCCACTTGATCCTAATCTCCATTCCGCATTCCATTTGACATTATACTGTACACTGTACATTGTACAATGTTGTCCAATGATGATGATAAAATGAGTCAATAAGTACGAGATCTCGAGTGTCGAGTGTCGATCGTTGAAAGAGCTGAAACAATCAAGTATCATTTGAAATTGGATGGTGGACAACATTGTCTTTTGTCTATTGTCTATTGTCTAGCCATCGTCAATAGTCAAAGACAAAAAACAGCAGAGAATAGACAGTTCGATGGCCAACAAGAAGATCAAGAATGAGAAAAAATCTACAATCTACAATCTACGTACATTCACGATTACGTTTGCTTACGCTTAAGTACGTCTCAAGTTGAAATACTGGATCATAAATTACGGATAGCGGATCGAGGATCAACAGTCAAGACAGAAGCGAGAAGATAACACAGAAAACTTGAATGAAAATGAATACCTAATACACACGCCACACACAGTACAGACTACAGAATACACACAAGGCAAACTTCACACTCCACTTTACACACTACACACACTACACAACTCGTCTACAAAGTGCAAGCCTAAAGTGTAAAGATTAAAAAGAGAGATTTTCCTTTGCGACTTGTGACTTGTGAGACATTCAATTCTACATGTAGAATGTTGGAGGCAAAGTACATAAATAAATGCAGTACTTGACAGATTTAGATACTTGATTTCATCCTTTTATCTTGTGTCTCACAGAGTAGAGTACGGATTCAAGTTTTAAAGTTGTTTTCGTCCTTCTCTTCTGTGTAAGAAAAGAGTATTTATTTTAATAGTAAAAATATTTTATGATAAAGTCAAGCAAGTTCAAGATTCAACTAAATACTCAATACTCTTAAACACAAGACTCGAGACTCGAGAGAATGAGCCAAATTCAGAGAAGACAAAAGAATGAAACTAATTCCATTGAATCGGATTGGATTGGACTGAGCTGATGAGCTGTGGATTGAGGATTGAGAATTGAGAATTGAGAATAGTGGACTAGGATGAAGATGAAGAAAAGCAGGACGATTGGATAGTTTCCTGTCTCCTCGTTTATTTATCTATTTCTGCAATTTCTTGCTTGGACACTAATTGAGAATTGAGTCTGTGCAAAATGAAGGAACGTACCATGACCATTCAACACACAACACACAAATGTACATATTTTTTTATGCATCTTCTTCTTCTCCTTCTTTTGTCTCTTTCCTTCAACTGTAAATGGGAATGGGAATTGTAGATAGATAAAACAATGGACTTGAACTTGTAGGAGAAGAGGAGTGAATTGGAGATTGGACCAGTTGAACTTTGTCTGTCATCAAGATGAGATCAAGAACTTTTTCCGCTATTTTTGCCATTCTTCTCGTTGGAGTCACCGGCTCTTTTGCCAAATCTGTAAGTTTCAGATTTTCAGATTTTCCCCAGTTTTGCCTTTCATCTTCTTTTTGTGCTGAAAACTGTTAAACTGTTTGAAATCTAACGACAAGTTTTTATTTTATTTTTAAAGGTGATTCCAGGGAAGCAAAATCCCAATGCCAATGTCCCAGTGGAAAAAGTAATTGCAGATGAAGCTGAGAAAATCACAACCGTTCTTCCTCTTCTTCAGGATGAGAAAATTGAAGGAATCCAAGTTGAACTCAAACTTGGCAGCAGTTCTGGTAAGAATTAAGAATTCTCCTTTTAATTTCGAGTTTTGAGCTCTTTTTTCTGTACAGTTTGAATTTTCTTACATTTTCTGTGCTTTCTATTTCCTTTTTCTGTAGGACCAACGAGCAAACCCGTGTTAAAGTCCGCAGGAGTTGTAGATGAAACCACCGTGAGAGATGATGTGAACGACGATGTTGAGGCTGAAAGTACAACTTACACCACAACTTTCCTCGCTGAAGTCAAAGTCCCCACTCTTGAAAACCTCGGTCTGCCCCAAGTGAGTAAAATCCGCGGTGTTTCTCGTGACGCCACTCCCGCTCCACCCCTCGCCGTTGCCATCCCAACAACAACAACCACAGAAAAACCAGTGGGAATCAGCCCAAATTCACCCATCGCCGTCTCCAACAGTACAGACTCTAGCTACATCCACAGTGCTAACAGATCTCCATGTCTCTGCGGTGTTCCCTTGGCAACCCGAAAGGCCAATTATACAGAGGATGAACAGACACTCAATCGGATTGTTGGAGGAGAAGCCGGTAAAATAAATTACAAAAATACATACCAAATTCAAATTCTCCTGTAAAATTCAAATACTAATTTTCCATCTTTCATTTAAAATCCAAATTTGCAGCCTACATCCGCGATTATCCATGGACCGTCGGTCTTCTTCGTAAAGGATTCCTCGGATTCGGAGCCAGTAAAACACCATTTTGTGGAGGCACTTTGATAAATAATTTGTACGTCGTCACTGCTTCTCACTGTGTTGATGGTAAATATTAAAAATTAAAGAATAAAAAATATAAAAACACTATTTATAAAATTTAACAAACTCTAAGATTTTAGCTAATCTCAAGCCTATAAAAAAAAATAATAAATAGGACAAGTTGCACAGGGGCTCCAAGTTTTGGTCAACGAACAGGATTTACTCAGCTCCGATGAGTCCAAATCCTATGTTGTGCAAGTCGAGAGAATTATTATGCACCCAGGATACGACAGGCGAACCATTGATAACGATATTGCCGTAAGGGTTAAAATATAATTTTCTACATTTTCATACTTGATTTTGATTAAAATTTTAAATTAAAATTCCCATGAATTTTTTGAATGAGTAGATTATTAAATTGGCCGAACCAATTGATTTCCACGGAGAAAATGTCATCACCCGACCCGCTTGCTTGCCTGCTACAAATACTTTTGACTTCAACGGACTTAATGCTACAACTGCCGGCTGGGGTTCGTAATTTGCTTTTAAATTTGACATTTGACTTGAAGAAAAATCAATTTTATCCAAAATCGTCATGAAGAAATTAGATTTTTAATTATTATTATTATCGCACCATTAATTTTTCAGGAACGACGACTCAAGGAGGTTCTCAATCCAAAACCCTGTTGAAAGTTGATGTCCCAGTGATCACAAATGAAGTTTGTAATGGACCAGATACAAAATACACTGGAAAAATTACAGACAATATGCTCTGCGCTGGAAATTTGGGTAAAAACACATCAACAAAAAACAACATAATAATAAAACAAAAATAATGATAATTAGTCAACTAATAATAATTTTTCTATCAATTTTAGAAACCGGCGGCAAGGATGCATGTCAAGGGTTCGATTTAATTGAATTTAAATTCACATCATTTTCATATTTACGAGTGACGAGTATGCATTAAATTAACGATTGATTATTAATTTTTAGAGATTCCGGTGGTCCACTCATTATTGAAAACGGTGGTCGTCGTACTCTGATCGGAGTCGTCAGTTGGGGTGAGTTTTCTATTTTAAATGACTATTTTATCTACTTATTTAATTATCAAAGAATAAAGCTGTGAAAAAACAATAATAATTTTCTTTTTCCTACATAATATTGTACTAATTCTGATATTTTTTGAACCCATTTTCAGGTTATGGGGTAAGAAATGTTTTTTTACTTATTTAGACTCGATCGAGAGTAGAGAATTTTACTTTTACTTACTTACTTATTTATTATTATTACAAATTATGGTTATGAAAAGTGGTGTTAAAATTTTATTTGTACTTAAAATCCTTTCTTTTTTTTAACGTTTCTAGTGTGCTCAAGCCAAATCGCCTGGTAAATTGAAAATTAAATTTAAGATTTTATATTCAAACACATAATAATTATTCTGCTTAAAATTGCATACTAAATAATGGGTTTATAATTTTTTGTAGGAGTTTACACACGAGTTTCTCGTTACCCTGCCTGGATTTTGGCTAATGTGAGTTGACTCTCTAACTTTAACTTTTAATGTTACATAAGTACTAAATTTTTAACCTAAAATCCTGATCTGGAATTAAATTCTAACTTCTAATACTGTTTTGATTTTGATTTGTTTTCTCGTTTCTAGACTCAAGATGCCAAATGGTGCTCATAAATCCTACACATAAACAAATAAATAAGGAGATTGAGGATACTTTATTTATTTATTTATCTACTTTCTGCCCCACGATTAAATTATGACATTATATTTTAATTTAAAAATATATTGTACAATATTTATTATTTATTCATGTAAATTTTAAATTATTGACTATTTATTTATCAACAAGAAACTAATAAAACTTTTTACGGAAGAAAAAAATAAAACAAGTTCTAATTTTTTAATATTGCGAGTTGATTGAAACATAATATTATTTTGCATAGCTTTTTCGTTTGTATTTTGTATTTCATATCGTTCCTACTTGTCATATCTCAAATCCGTCTATCTGTATTTCATATTTTTTCTAATGACTAAAGTGACTCTAAAATACGTAGGAAAAATAATCAAATATATAGAATATTATAGCATTATTAGTGTAAAATATCCAAATGTGGAGAACTTTGTTGTTGTTGTTGTTGAACGTGTGGACTCACATGAGCTGGATTAAAAATAGGAACCGAAAATGGAACAGCTGGAATTTGTATTGGAACTGGAGGAATAAAATTCACATATGACGGTTGATATCGATTTTGATATTGTTGTTGTTGCGGTTGTGTAAAATGTTGTTGTTGTTGGTTTTGATTTCGTATAGAGTTTGAGCTTGTGGTTACAAATATAATGGATTGAGATCGGTTGTGATGAAGTTGTTGGATTTGGGAAAGAGTGAGATCGGGGTGAGCGGTTGCATAGTGAGTCTTGAGAGGTTTATTATCCATAAAAGAAGCAGAACAGCCGGAAACTTTACATTGATACGGACCTAAACAAACAGAGAAAGAGAGAGAGAGAAAACACATTTAAATTTGCTGTACTTTTCATGCTTTATATAAAAAATACAGTGAAAAATAAGTAAATAAATAGCAGTCGAATTTTTGTAGTTAAAAACGTATTATAAAACGAGAGCAAATTACGCAATCCAGTGTGCTTTTGTTGGTGTCTCCTCAAAGTTTGTTGCATTCTGAAAGCTTGGTTACAGCCTTCAAAATTACATTTGTAGTTCCTCACTGCATGTGTGTGCATATGACGATTTAGATTACAGCGATAGGAGAATGTTAAAGGACACTGCGTGCCTAGAGTTTATTAAAAGAGAACATATAAATTCTTTGATTAGTTTACAATAACTATTATTAATAATAAAATAAAATCTAAAAGCAGCAATAATAATAATAATTATTATTTGTTGTATTTTAAATTACAGAGAAACGGCCGTTCCTTGGTGTGTGATCGCATGTGTTCATTTAGCACGTACTGATTTTCAAACTTCATCGGGCATCTGTCGCACCTTTAAACAAAACAAAAATATGTACAAGAATCCTAAATAATAAATACTATGCTCAGAAAAACAATAATAATTTTAGTAATTTTTGTGTAGGTAAAAAATAAAAAGCCAACGAATAATTTATAAGTAACAATTTGTACAACTTACAACAGGGGTAAATATCTGTCGTGACATCTTATTATGTGGCAACGTAGGTAACATTTTAGTGTAAAGGATTTATCACACTGAGGACACTTGAACAGATTCGGAGTTTCTCCTCCTGGTTCATTCGGTTTTTGATGGATAACACTATGATATTTTAAGCTATGTGCAGAAGATAAAATTTTATGACATTCCGGACACTGAACTTTTGCTTCCTTTCTTTTTTTCTTTACATTTGTATGCTTTTCAATATCATAGACATAATCCTCATCATCCTCACTGTCATAAGAATATTTTCCCGATTTCAATTTCATCTTGATTGATTTTGATTCAGCACTGTGATATTTTCTTATGTGTCGATATAAAACATATTTGTAGGAATAACTTTTGTTGCAAATTGGACAAATTGAACGGGATTTTGGTACATACTTCTTTTTGTCACTCTTTTGCAGATTCGGATTCGGATTTTCCTCACCATTTTCAACATCACATGTATTCTCCACTTTTAAAGTTGTCGACTCTTCTACATTTCTTTCTACGTCCGTCTGATCAATTTGTGATGATGATGATGTTGAACTTTGAGGTTGTGACTGTACTTTTATTTCTTTTTGTTTTACAGATTTTACTGAGGTGGAATTTTTTAAGGGTTTTGGTTTTGAAACTGACGGCAAAAAATTGGGATCGTGAAATTTTCTGATATGACGATATAAAACATATTTCCAGCCATAGGATTTTGGACAATAGGGACACACAACTCGTTTTGTTTTTCCTTTGGTTTTATCATCCTTTGTATTTTTGTTTTGTTTAGGTTGCTTTTTTGATTTTGAATTGGTCTGAGAAGTAGAAAATTCTCCATCTTCTTCATTAATTTCTTCAGGTTCCTCCTCATCCAAATCCAATGGATCATATTCACCATCCGTTTCATTTTCATAAGCATTAATATTTTGACTATCACTAAAATCCACACTTTGAGAATTATTGTCATTTTCACTGTGATGTTTATTATTATTAAATGAAAGAGAGTTGAATTGGGAATTCGAATTGGAATCAAAATCGGAATCTAAATTTAAATGAGATACTTCTAGTATTTTTCTCTGCTTCCTCTTCTTTTTTCTGTAGAGGTGGTCGAGAAAGAGACGAAGACTTTGAAAACGACACCCACATTTGTGACATGTCACACTCATTCCATCCAAATCCACATCAAGACAACAATTTTCCTCATCCTCATCTCTAAAATCAACAACAACAAACAAGAAATTATAAATTATATGATATGAAAAAATGATAGTATTACACTTTTTTCTAGTCATTAGTCATTAATGATGATTAAAAAATTTAAAGCAATACATGATTATGATTATTATTGTTTTTTACCCGTGACGATGGGATTGAAAAAGGGCAAGCGATTCAAAATTTTGATGACAGCTATAACAATACAAACTCTGGATTTGGATCCTCGGTTCTTTTATCTCTTTATTCGTTTGATTTGTTTGATTGTCATTGCCGTAGTTTGTATTTTTATTTTTCCAGGTCCAATCCAGAGCACTATTATTTCTACCGTCCAGATTATGTAACTCTATTGGAATTTCTGCTCCAGTTTCCGTTTTTATCTCCATTTCCATCTCCATTTCTGATTTTAATTCATCTACATTCTACAGCAAACAACAAACATATGTGTATAAATTCACGTACATACAAAATACAAACAGAGATTAAGGACAAAATGACAAATGAAGTGATGTACAAATTGTTTAATAATTACTTATAAATTGTCAATTGTCAACAAAATAGTAAACATTTTATGTTTTATGGGCAGAAAAATGACACTTACGGTTTTGACACAAGGACGAAAAGCAGCATCAAACCAATTCAAATGCAGTTGAGTCACTTAGTAAATGAAATAAACTCATTAGAGACACCATTAATGTCAATTTAATCCAATAATTACACTTTTTTAAAGAAAGATAAAATCTGATTTTTTTTATCGATTCTCAATTCTGGATTTTGACATGGGGGGTTTGAATTTTTCCCGCAAAAAACGTCGTCTTTGCTGTAGTAAATCTACTATTTACATAAAAATGAAATTGAGTTTTTTCCAAAATCCATTTATAAAATTTTAATAATGACATGAAACAAAGAAGTAACAATAATTATAATAAAATGTCAAAGCGAATAAAATATTCAGAATGTAAAATTTATATCTGGTATCTTTTATTCGCATTCGTATTTTATCTTTTTTCATTTAAATTGCGAGTCATAGTACGCGATGTACAAAATATGTCAAAAAATGTAAAAATACGTAAGTACATAATAATAGTTATTCAAAAATTAAGATCATTCAAAATAAATCTTTTTTCCCTATCTACAACAGTGGAAAATCCCAATCCATCATTTCTGTTTCATTGTTACTATTTCCATCAAGAGCTGGATTTGATAAAGATGACTGAAATGAATTAGTTGATTGGGATGGAATATTCTTCTCGTTTGAATTGTCACAACTCAATACTATAGTTTCAGGATTATTATCACTTGTGGGTTTCTCTTCATTCGGAATTTGGTCTATAGTATTTTGCTCATCTTGTTGTTGAGTATCCATGGGAATATTGGGAATGGGAATGGGAATTCCATCATTATCAGCCACAATCCCATGTATTTTTTTCATGTGCTGTCTTCTACTTTTTCTATCCACCAGCTTCAAACCACACAAATTACATTCAGCTTTCTTGGTCCCTCGACAAATCTGTTTGTGGATATCCAAATTCGTTTGACTTGCCAATATCTTCTTACACCGGTTACACTCTTTCTCCTCTACAGACTTTTGAACTTTGTGTCCCTCTTTGGTTACATGTCTACTATAACTTGTCCAAGAGTTGAATATTTTACCACAGTCCGGATATCTACATGGATAACCTATGTAATCAGGGTTGTGCTTTTCATTTTGATGTCTAACTAACATTTCTCGTCTCTTAAAACTGGCTCCACATTCTAAAATTAAAAAAAAAAACAGGAATTAGATACTAATCTGTAATCTGTATAATATTATGCTAACAATATTAAATATCACAAGAACACACAGTTTACGTCATCCTACTCTTAACACAGTTTATATAATTAAAAAAATATTTTACCTTCACAAATATACATGCGAAACTCATCATGTGTTTTTTGATGAGTTCTTAGTCGGGATGGAGTAGGGAAACCTAGAATTACATTTTTTTAAAAAACACACAATTATGTAGACGATTTCAAAAATATCACATCTAAAATCTAAAATCTAAACTGAACATACAATAAATAATCAATAATAGTACAAATCTGAGCTGGATTTATGATAAACACTTTGAAAAAAATGTAGCACTTACTTTGTCCACATATTTCACAGCAACATGTGGAAATTTCTGCATATAACATAAAACATGAACAATAAACAATAGTAAATAAATTATTAACTATGATATTAAATAAACATTCAAAATAGGCAAAATATTCAAATTTACAATAATTATGGTTAATATTGATTAATTATTAATAATTATTAGTAATGGCATATTTATTATTTATTATTGTTAGTTATAATTCATAATTTATAATTTATAAAATGAGTAAGTACGCACTCATATGAACGTTACGTATATGAGTTCCCATAAATCCTATATTTCTGCCTAGGTAATCACATGTACCACACTTCAAACTGAAACCGTGATTTGTTTCCTTATCCACTTCGTGGAATGGCCATTTGTCTTCATATAGATAAGAACCATCATCCTGTTTAATTGATTTGTACTGTCGAACAATGACACGCGGACGACAAATGTGAGTATCAAAACCTTCTTGAGTTGCAAAAGTCCGCTTACATTTTTCACACCCAAGACGATCTTTAACAAGAAACAAGAAAAGTAGACAAAAGACAAAATAGCTGCATCATCAATCATCATACCAAACATTATGAATTATTCATTATTCATTATTAATATATTATGTCAGTTAATATAAAGAATTAAGAACAATTAAAATTATATTATGAAATAGTAAATACCTGTATCGTGTTTTGAACGAGCATGAAAAATTACAGATTCGCTAGTCATGTATCGTCTAGTACAGGTACAACATTCAAAAGAGGGAAGCTCTTCAAATTCTACAGCAATTTGTTTAAATCGAAGATTACAATCCGGGAGAAGGAAAATACCCGGACTTTCTTCAATGGGTTTCGGATGTTTTGGATGCACTGGTCGTTTAGGTGGGTCATCTTCAGAGGGAAGTGGTTTAATCCTTATCGCTCCACGCTTTGTGTATTTATCTGGGTCAAAATCAACATCCTTCTGACCAGTAGATTTTCTCTTTGGCTTTGGAGAAATTTGTACTGGTTCATCAACTTGATTCTCATTCTCAGAATCAAAATCAACAACATCAATGTCAGTGGGATCAAGATCTTCAGTCAATTTCTTTTCAACTCTTTTCCTCTTTCCAGAAACTAGAATACAACAAATTATTTTCAAACTATAATATATTATGGACCAAAAGCGTTCTGCATGTCATAATCAACTTAGTTTGTAATAAGTAATATTATGGCGTATATTTACCAACTAAACTCAAGTCCACCACTGGATCTCTGGCCTTGCGTGACTTGGTTGCGGTTGGTTTACATGGATTTGGTGACGATTCATCATTACTACTTTTTGGATTTAAATGATCTGGCTGCTCCGTTTCTTTTTCAGCATTCACTCTTAAACGGATTTTCGGAGGTCCACGTTTTTTCGGATTCGGAAGTTCAGCTCTTTTATTATCAACTACTGCAAGTTTTTTCGGATGTTCAATTTTGTCAACAGCTTTATATTTTTCCCGTCGTCTATGTTTCTTGCCCTTAGCTCCTTTTGGACGTCCACGTTTCTTTTGAACCTCTGGAACATTTTCTACATTCTGTTTTTCAGACTCGATAAAATTCCCTCCATCATCATCATCCCAATCTCTTTCCGGTGATTCTGCTCCTTGTCCAAATCCAGATCCAGGTGAAAATGGTGCTTCTTGTTTTATTTGAATATCATCGTCATCGTCATCAGTCTCCAAAACCAAAGATGAGTTACGAGGTCCCCACAAGGAAAGCTTGTTAGTACAGTCATCAAAATTATTCTTATTCTTGGTATGACAGTCTGTGAGGAAAACTTGAGGTGTATAATCTGAAAAAATACCATGTAAAAAACAACGAATCGTGTGCTATGTAAAATATTTTCAATTTACATAAAAATGACAAGTTACAAAAGTTGCAAAAGTTAGAGTAGAAGAATAAAAAATATTGCATATTAATTTACTGACATATAAAATATAAAATACACTTACTTGTATGAATTGTTTTCCTCACATTCTCAAGAATAGTATTATCATCTTTACTGGAACTACTTTTATCTTGTGGTGAACTTAACTGGACTAGGTTTAAAATTGACGATGAAATGTGAGCAATGACTTGTGTAATCTCGTTTTGAGTGGTGACAAGTTGAGAATGGAGTTCATTCAAGTCGGTCAGCAGGAAAGTACATTTTTGACAAAATGGGAAAAGTTGATTATAGTCTCTATTTAAAATTTCTAATTGGCTTGAAGTCACATAAAAATATTTAGAGAATAAATTAAGTAGCCCATGACAAACGGCAATGTCAATGTCAACGTCATCTCCAATACTTTTTGACACTGGTATTTTATCGTCACAAATGACACACACCTTCATTGTCACCTACTCTAAACTCTAAACACACTGGTCACTGTGGTATTAACAACCATTAATATAATTCATAATTAATAATTAAATTATTCTCAATTCTCAATCTCTATTTTTTTTGATACCCGGGCTATTCAAATTTAATTTTTTCGTGGATTTGTAAGGATAGCTCGCATTACTGAATTTTACGCATGAACGCAAATTATTAAAAATCTCAAAATCTCCTTTTATTTTTTTCTCACAATTATGTCAATAAAAAAGGCCTAAACTTTATTTTTTATGAACAACCTTACAAATAAAATATTAAGCATTGGAATTTGGAGTTAAAAATTTTTACTGTAGTTTATCTAATAATTTCTTTGTCATTTTTTTGTTTTTATTTACAGTAAAGTTGAAAAAACTTAAAATAAAATATCTAAGCTCAACCTACAAAATGAGGGTTTGGATTCGCCGGGTTTGCCTAATAAAGAAAAGATCAACCTACAATTAATTAATCTCAAAAATAATGTAGTTACATGAAAAATTCCAAACCCTCGAACGGCACACTTGGATGATTCCACTTAGCATGCGAGAAACACATGCAACAATAACAAAAAATATTAAAAGGGCATAAATTACAACATAATTCCGACCCATGAGTTTGAATTAAGATATTGAATTTGTGAGATTTGTTTACCCCGTTAAATGCCGTCAAACGCCCATGTACCATAAGTATATCCACTCCTGACACATCAATAAACATGCATAAAAAATTACTACCAAAATTCAAAATTCTATTCACCTCACAAAATACCTGGTAGGACCCAAATTTTGGCACAACGTTTTTGATTTCCAACTCACTTGCATTGATTTTAAAATTAAGTACTCTCAAAAGTTAGCCCAAAACATACGAGAATATAACAAAAACATGCAACACACACACAACAATTATTATTACAGACCCCAAGTTATTCAAGTTTGACCAAAAAAGAGTTTGAAAAAGATTAAAAAATATTTCTATTTACAGAATAAATCCCACAGTCTGCAGCCATACCATAGATCAAGTACATTTAAAATTCAATTTATTTATTTCTGAAATCAAGTATCATAAAACTGCAAATATTTTTGAGGTTTTCCACCCCATT
>JAQGBH010003874.1:0-18488 GCA_034698265.1 Sminthurinus aureus
TGTTTTGTTGTGTTTGCTCAAATATAATATCTTTCGACATTCAACATATTATTCTCATTCCTGCATTGAAATCAATTCATTCTACTTTTATTTCGTACTGACGGCACAACCATAATGGTCTCCTGAGCCTGAAAGTACAAGCAAATCGTGAATACAGTATGAAAACAAGAACGAGTGCAACCCCTCGAAAGACGACCCGTAGAACTGCAAACCCGCCACCTCGATATGCTGCCGGATTAACGACTATTCGAAAGACCCGTCAAACACGGCAACGGAAATCCGTAATTAGAAATATATATTATTATTCATTCAGAATTTGTTAGTGATTATGACGGTCCTTGGTTGATGTGACGAATAAATGAAATTGCACTGGTTTAATCCGGACAGGATACTGACATGGCTCGACAAGCCAGCAGTGCAATTTCGATTTCAACATCAACAGAGGAACAGGAAAATTCAGTGCGGGTACTCAATGACCTTCAATGTGATACCCGTGAACCTGAGATAATTCCTGTGACTCGAGACACTGACAATTCTGTGACGACTCATGACTTTTCAACATCGATCGAGAGAGGTAGTCTACTTCGGAAACGAAAACTAGAAAAACTGGAAGCGGCAGAGGCCATTTCAAAAATAGAAGCAGAAGAGGAGAGAAAAGAGCTCGAGTTCCAAATGAAACTACATCGACTAGATCAACAGAGGAGGCAACGAGAAAAATTTCTTGTTGCAAAAAGATTGGAACTTGGAGCGGATGACATAGAAACGATGACAAATGGAGTTTCTCATTCACATTCTCATCTATCCAGAGAAGCTCAATCTACATCCAACAGTCATAATAATTTCACACATAATAATTATGATAATAATAATGCAATTAACAATTTTAATCGTTCTTCAATTGACGAACTTGCTCAAGCCCTCAAGCTAGCTGTTCAAAAATCAACTGAGAATGGAAATGAAGATATGAGAAAATTTGTCGCCCGTCAATCTCATCCCCGTGATCTGACTTCGTTCTATGGAGACCCAGAAGATTGGCCGTCCTTCATTTCAGAATTTCAAGGATCAACAAAAGAATGTGGATTCAGTAAAATTGAGAATATGATTCGACTCCGAAACTGTCTCCGTGGAAAAGCCAGAGATGCTGTAAAATCAATGTTGATCCTCCCAGAAAATGTGGATACCGTCATTCATACTCTTGAAGTGAATTTTGGACGTCCTGAACTCATCATTGCTACTCTTCTGGACAAAATTCACAAATTATCCAAACCATCAGAAGGAAATTCCGAGGCTCTTCTAAAGATGTCAAATTCAGTAATGAATTTAGTATCAACAATGACGTTGCTGAATGAAACTGGCCATCTCCTAAATCCTCAACTCATGACAGAATTAGAAGACAAATTACCTACCTATGGAAAAATCCAATGGGCTCAAGTAAAGATGCAAACTGAAGAAAGGATCACTCTCATTCAATTTTCTGAGTGGCTACAGGAATTTTCATCTGGTTTGAGTCGAGTCGGATCCATCAAATTAAATCAAGAAAAAGATTCAACTTCAACTACAAAGAGACGGAAATATGAAGATGAAACCAAAAATCCTTATCATCGAGACACCATCATGACAATCAACGAAGATGAATCCAAAGGTCCTCAGCACAGAGACACAATCATGACAATCAGTGAGAATTCCTCCACTTCCAATCGTCGTCCAGTTTCTTGTTTATTCTGTCAGAATGCAGACCACGGATTGCATCAATGTTCAAGTTTCATGAAGGAACCAGTTAACTCTCGTTGGGATTGGGCCAGAAAAAATCGGATTTGTTTCTGTTGTCTCAAAAAAGGACACCAAGTCAGTTCTTGTCTAAAGAGAAAAGGCAAAACTCCCGCAGTTTGTGGTGAAGATGGATGCAGGATGCCTCATCATCGACTCCTCCACAATAGCGATCACAGACGACAAACAACAGAAACAGTTGGACACATTGGACAGATTTCAAACAAAACTGTTTTACTGAAAGTGATTCCAGTAAAATTAAGTGGTCCAAGAGGAGAAATCTCAACTCATGCCTTTTTAGATGACGGTTCAACAGCAACTCTAATGGATAAATCCGTGGCTTTGGAAATAGGAGCAACAGGTCCAACTACTACATTAAATTTGACATGGACTAACAAACAATATCGACAAAAGATAAAAGCTGAGCTCGTGACCATTTCTATTCTTGGAGCTGATGGAAAGTCTCATGTAATGGAAGATGTCAAAGCCATCCACGGAATGAATCTTCCTCGTCAATTTGTGGATATTGGAAAATTAAGAGAAAAATGGGAATATCTACGAAAAGTTGATCCACTTCAACTACAACAGGGAGAACCAAAAATACTAATTGGACAATCTCATTGGGATTTACTACAAACTACAGATATCATCCGAGGTCCCAAGAATGCTCCAGCTCTGTCAAAAACCAAGCTTGGATGGGTTTTACATGGAATTCTTCCTATGTCAAATCAGAAATCAGAATTTCACCAAATTTTGTCACATTGGCATTCAGTTCAGGAAGACGATGACCTTCATCAACTCGTCAAACGATCATTCACCACAGAAGATTTTGGTGTGAAAGCAGCTCCACTTCCTCGTTCAAATGATGACATTCGAGCTCAACTCATTATGGATAAGACTGCCAAGCGGATAGGAGAGAGGTGGGAAGTTGGACTTTTGTGGAAAAGTGATCATCACCATCTCCCAGAGAGTAAATCCATGGCTATGAAAAGATTATTGTCTATGGAACGAAAATTAGACAGAGATCAACAACTAGCTCAACAATATTGTACCAAGATTGAAGAAAATGTATCAAAAGGATTCGCCCGGAAATTAACAATAGAAGAAGCAGCAGTAGAACCTCCAAAAACGTGGTATCTTCCTCATTTTGCTGCTATCAATCCAAACAAGCCTGGAAAAATCAGAGTTGTTTTTGACGCGGCTTCAAAATCCCATGGAAAAAGTTTCAACGACTTCATCCTCCTCGGTCCCGACATTCTTCGTCCTCTCATCAGCGTCGTCTTCAAATTTCGTCAGAGGAAAATTGCCTTTGGTGCGGATATAAAAGAAATGTTTCCGCAGGTAAAAGTCAACAAAGAAGATACTTGTGCACAACGCTTCCTTTGGAGGGGGATGGATAGGAATTGTCCCATGGATGTATATGAATTTGACTCGGTTATTTTTGGATCATCTTCCTCACCATACCAATGTCAAGAAATCAAAAATCGAAACGCTCTTGAATTTCAAAAAGAATTTCCTTCCGCCGTCGATGCTATTCTCTACAACATCTACATGGATGATTACCTCGACAGCACCAACACTTCAGAAGAAGCAATTAAATTAATCCTGAATGTAATTAAAATCAACAGCAAAGGAGGATTTGAGATCCGTAATTGGATTAGTAATTCAAAAGAAGTTTTAGCAGCTATCCCGTCAAATCTGAGAGCAAACGAAAACTCCGACATTGAATTAAGTGAAATGCCATCAGAACGAGTACTTGGACTCCACTGGAATCCAAATTCCGACGCTTTCACATTTGTTCTCAAATTCCATCGAGTCCCAGAGGAAATCGTGACAGGAAAACGAAGACCAACCAAACGAGAAATCCTAAAACTCGTCATGTCAATCTTTGACCCACTTGGATTCATCGCTCATTTCACCGTACGAGCCAAAATTCTCCTCCAGGATATTTGGAGATCAGGAATCGGATGGGACGATGAAGTCTCAACAACAATTTTTGAAAAATGGTTGGTTTGGCTGCAAGAGCTCAAACAAATTCCAAAGTTAGAAATCCCTCGTTGTTACTCCTTACAAATGGCGGAAATGCAGACAATTCAGCTCCACATCTTTTGCGATGCTAGTGAAAAAGCATTCGCCGCCACCGCATATTTCAGAACGGAAATCAACACAGGTGAAATCCATACATCACTCATCATCTCAAAAATGCGAGTCGCTCCTCTCAAGCCACTCTCCATTCCACGACTTGAACTCCAGGCCGCAGTCATGGGAAGTCGATTGGCAAAGACAATCGTGGATGAACACAAACTGGATATTGGCTCAATCTTCTTCTGGTCCGACTCTCTCACGGTATTGAAATGGCTCCGTTCTGATGCCCGAAAGTACAATACTTTCGTAGCTCATCGAGTGGGAGAAATCATGGAATCTACAAATATTGAAAATTGGAGATGGATTTCTACGAATGAAAATGTAGCTGATGAGGCGACGAGAGACAGTCCGAATTCAGATCTCAGTTCTTGCAGTCGATGGATTTCTGGACCAGAATTTCTCAAGTCTCCACAAACAGACTGGCCAAAAGAAAAGGACTCAACGAATTCAGAAGACAAAGAAGAATTGACAGAGTTGAAAGCTGAATTTCTTGGAATTGTCATTTCAAATGAAAAATCTCATCTCCCTGATCCTCACAGATTCTCTCAGTGGAATCGACTCATTCGAACGACAGCATGGGTATTAAGAATTTTCTACAAAAGGAAAAATCCTCATCACAAATTTTCTCTGAGTCTGACTACAAAGGAAATGGAAAACGCCGAAAACTTGTGGTATAAACAAATCCAACTTGAATGTTTTTCCACTGAAATTTCCTTACTCAAGAAAAATAAAAATTTACACAACACCAGCCGTATAATAAATTTATCACCATATTTGGACGATGATGAAATTCTACGTGTGAAAGGGCGGACTACTTACTCTGAGGAATTATCATTCAACACGAAAAATCCAATTATCCTCGATCCAGATCATCATGTCACCCGACTACTCCTTCATCACTACCATCAGTTGGTTCAACACAATGGACAGGAAAAAATGGCAAATGAACTAAGACAGGTTTATTGGATATTATCCCTTCGTTCATCAGTAAGAAAAACGTGGAGCAACTGCCTCCACTGTAAAATTCACCGATGTAGACCACACCCTCCAGAAATGGCTCCGCTACCAGATATTCGTGTAAATCGTCCAATCCGTCCTTTCAGCTTTACTGGAGTTGACTTTTTTGGTCCACTCACAGTCACTGTCAGAAGGGCAAAAGAAAAACGATACGGTGTCATCTTCACATGCCTCTCCACTCGAGCTATTCACCTGGAGATTTCATCATCATTGTCTACAGCATCCACTATCATGGCTTTACAAAGGTTTATTGATTTGAGAGCTCCAGAAAAGATCTACTCCGACAATGGAAGAAACTTCAAAGGAGCTTCAAAAGAAGTCAAGTCAGCAATCACGTTGATGGATCAAGGAAAAATTCAGGATGAACTTTCAATCAAGAAAATAGAATGGCACTTCATTCCTCCTGGAGCACCACATATGGGGGGAAGCTGGGAGAGTCTGATTAAATCTGTCAAGTCAACTCTACGATTTATACTCAAATCACAGTCACCGAGAGAAGAAGTCCTTCGAACTCTCTTCTCGGAAATTCAAGCAACTGTAAATTCTCATCCTCTCACTCATGTTCCAGTGGACCCAAAAGATCCAGAATGTCTCACACCCAATCACTTCTTAATTGGCTCTTCATCCGGGACTGCACCACGAGTTTGCGTCAACGCGCAAACAACCCTCCTTCGCCAATGGAAATTTACACAAAAACTGGCAGAAAATTTCTGGAGACGGTGGGTCCGAGAATATTTACCCACTTTGACCCGCCGGACAAAGTGGCACAAACCTACAAAACAAGCCCAAACCGGAGACTTGGTATTCATCGCTGACGACAATCTTCCACGGAACCACTGGCCAAGAGGAATCATTACAAATGTGCACCCAGGCAAAGACGGGATTGTTCGTGTTGTGGATGTCAGGACAAACAAGGGAGAATATCGCCGACCGCTGTCTAAAATCTGCATCCTTGATCTTCAAGAAGAGTGAACTCGTTCACGGGGGGAAGAATGGTTCTACCCTAGGATTAATCTTTAGCTTAATAATAATAATTATTTATTATTCTTATTTATTATAAATTATAATGTATTTTTTATTATAATGAAAGTTTAGTTGCCATAGTTTTAGGACACATGATAGAATGTTAGAATGAACTCGAAGAGAGAATGAAATTCATCCGATCAATCCTCACTTGGACCTTTACCGGAAATATATATATATGTATATATTATATTATTATTAGTCTTGGTATTCTGATTTCGGATTATTACCCGTCCCCCTCGTGGTCTCAATATATATATATAAAGTAATACTCGGATGACCTGGACTTGACTCAGATTCTCCTCCCACTAATATTGGACCAATAAAATCAGCCTTTTGACTCCAGCATCCAGAGTCAAAACGAAAAATCATGATCATTATTCAATGACTACTGCAAGAGACCAGACGTATTTGAAATTAGCTACTGATTTGTAATAAATACTATCGACTTGTTTTGTTGTGTTTGCTCAAATATAATATCTTTCGACTCTCAACATATTATTCTCATTCCTGCATTGAAATCAATTCATTCTACTTTTATTTCGTACTGACGGCACAACCATGTATAATGTCTAGTGTCTATCTTCTATCTACACTGTACTATCAACGTCCGTTTAGCCTTAGGTTTCCAGTTTATAGTTTATAGCATTTTATAATATGCCATTTAACTACCATGTAATAATATTTCCAGCGGTAAAATCATTTCATTTCATTTCATATACGTATACATTCTGCAGTCTACATTCCAAATAATATGCACTACACACGTAATTATAATGAATTCCAAAATTGCTTGTTTCTCTCTCTCTCTTCCATTTTCATATCGTTCATTATACATTATACATTAAATACAACATATTACATTTTACATTGTATTGGTTTTGGCCAGTTGTTGTCTATGGGTTTTTGGTGGTCGTTCGAGGGAAACTATTTATTTAACTGCCTGTATGAATGCTAATCAGTGATTTCTCTGTGCTATGTGCTATGTAGTATTTATGTATGATAAACGATAATATGTGACCATTCTCTTGTGCCATTCGATATTCGATGCATTTACTTTAAACTTTACACGCTGAATACTATAGCAACCCCATAAATGACATTTATCCGGTTTCCATGGAAACTGGAAACTGGAAACAAGAATCTGGAATTGTGGTTGGTTAAATATTTTGTATTTTATATTATGAGAGATGTGGACTAAATAATTATAAATAATAAAAGTGAAATGTACTAGTGTTTTACATTAAATGAACATGAGCATCAGTAGTTATTTATCGGATGTCGGCTGAGGGATGAGGAACAACAATTAAAATGGATAAAAAGGTATCAAGCTCAAATGTTCTAAAGTTCTAAAGTCCCATCAACGAAACGGTCACCAAGAAGCGTAGAAAATCCAACAAGATTAATATAATATATTATGCATTATGCACTGATGATGGGTGTGAGTTGTGAGTTGTGAGCATGGATAGGGGATAGCTCTAGGATTATTTAAATCGGGCGCATTATTTATTATGACTTATGTATAAAATACAACTACAGCGTCAAACGCATGTACAATGTACAATGTACATGATCATGACATATCAGTAATAATAAATCCTAATCGCTTTTGACTTATGCGGATCTCACATTGTTATGATTAGCATTGTCACAGAAGAGCGGCCGACTCTTTGCTTCTTTTCAATGTGCTTAATGCTCAGTTCGTACTACTTTGATACTCTTGTCTTTTTCCAACTTTCCGCTCTTTTATACTACTGGATACTGGATACTAAAGTTCGCAGGTAAACAGAGAGAGAGATGGAATAGTAAAAAAAATAGTAGTAGTAATCGTACATAGATGCGTGTAATGTGCAGGCTGTAAACTTTAAATTGTTAAGCTGTTGGATTAGACAAAGTCATTAATGAACTAGACATTATCATAATCTGTATTCATGTCTATAATAACCCATTGAAAAGATTACCCACTCAATACTCAAAACTCAACATTGAACATTCAACTCCCGATTCAATTTCTGAATTGACATTACAAACGAGAAGGAGAAGGAGAACGACACTGAGGATTGACGGCTACTTTGAATTTTAAATGACATCAACTTGAATCTTTAAACTTGATAAAAAAGTGTATAAAAAGTATTCTTATTTTTATTTCCCTTTTATATGTTTTCTACAGCATGTTTCACTTTTTTCCGGATCAAAGATCAGGATCAGTGAGCTGATCTTGATGATGATGAGTGACGAATTAACTGGAGCTCAACTTGAGATTCAACATGAAAATCAAAATCAAAATTAGAGCTGAAAAGAGTAAGAGGTAAGAACAGCAAGAGGAAAGAAGAAGAAGAAGAAGAAGAAGACGAAGAACTCAAGATTTAGATTAGCATATATTTATTTTACTCTTTTTCTCAGTTCTCAGTTCATGATGATGACGGCGGCTCTCACTTTGATCATTAATCCTTTTATGGCTTTTTAGAGATTTTGGATTTTGGAATTGGGATTTTGGACAATGCGATGAAACTGTACGGAATGAGTATGGAGGATCACATTTCTCTTCAATTTCGTATACAATCTACAGTGTATAAAGTACTTAGAATTTATATAGTGCAGTGTGTAATCTTTTTACAAGAGTTAGTATCTGTTGTCGACTGTCGACTGTCGACGCTCTGTCTATATTCTGTATTCTGTAGTTTGTGCCTATTGCTTATCTCTTCTCTCTCTCTCTCTTTCTCTCTTTTGCTTGCTTGCTTTTATGGTGATGGTAAATCCTAGATTTTATTTTATTTTATTTTATGGAGGAATCGGACATAAAGAGAAAGAGAGAGTGAGTGAGTGCAATCATCCTGATTGTATTTATATTATGTAGAATGTAGAATGTAGAGATCGAGATAAAAGGTGAACACTCATTTTCTACTCACAATCAGTACGTGTAAAACGTTGAGCATTGAACATTGAGCGTAATAGGCGTAGGGTTTTCATTTCGCTTTATACATTCGGGGATGAGTTGACTGGCTGCTGGCTGTGTACTGTATACTTCTCAACTCAACTCAGCTATTCTCAGTTGGAAAATTTATCTGGATCGGGATTTTTATGCCCCTCTTGCAAATCTAGATTCTGGATTCTGGAGTACGGGCTCTTTTCTCGTTCCTGACATTTTTATTTACATTTTACCAACTAGAACAAGTAGACCTTGTCTCGTCAAGTCTTTCAACTTGGATCTTGGATCTTGGATGTTACGTACATACATACGGATTTTAATTACATGTGAAATCTAAAATCTATCTATGGTCTAAATCTTGAATCCTGTATTCTGTACAGTTTTTCTCCCTCCATTACATATAGGTATAGAATATGGTCATGGATTATGCAGTGTTTGTTCAGTATGTCGCATCTCTCTTTTCTCCTGTCATTCTAATTCTCCTCTAATTCCAGCTAAGTCGAGTAATCTTAAATCCGTACCGTATAATAATAAAATTTACAAGCTGTAAACTCTATCTGTACACTTTCGGAAGTTTGAATGGCCCGTTGTACATTGTACATTCAGCACACAACATACAACACTCACAGCTTGTTCTTTATTCTTTGTGTATTTTCTTTATGTATAATTAATGATGATCTGCATATTTACTGTGTATTTCTCTATTTGGAGAGGAATCAAAATGGGAATTCAGAATTTAGAATTCAGCATCAGAAGCTCGTCGTTCCCCATCATCCACATGATCCGTGATCCACTGTACTTTTTACACTGTACAGGAAAATGTAAATCCTTTTAAGTACCCGCTGTCAGCAATCAGCTTACTCACAATTCACAATTCACAATACACAATATGATACTACTTATCTATAGGAAGTAGGTACTTGTTTTACTCCCTTTCCTCACTTATCAAAATGTTAAGCATTTGAGTTTGGAGATTTGAGAAAATGTTCAGGATTTGCAATTTACAGTGTATGAATACATAATGCATAATTTATGACACATAATTCAGATTTACAGAGAAAAAGTCATGCTATAATAAATATATAATATTAAAAATGGTAGAGTTGACAATTGACGAGCTCAGAATTTTTTATGAATTAGAGCTTAGTTCGGCATTCGGCATCCTTTTACATTATAATTTTAATGCAGTTGCCAGTTGCCAGTTGATTCACCCTTTCCCATTCACTTCACTTGAGTTCAGTTCATTCATCAGAAGCAGATTATGTATATTTTTATGTTGTGCTACGTATCGTGCATTATGTATCTATAATCAGGATGGCAATATAATATATAACATTCAGTGCAGTAAACAAACAGGGGACAGTGAACAGCGTGATTGCGAATCATTTCGTCTTGTTCATTTACTGCAAACTAGAAAAAAGATACAGAATGATACAAAGTACCTATAAATTCGACATTCGACCCATGGTAGCCACTTTTGCCAAGCCTGGGTTCAGAAATGGCAAAATTACATATAGGAAATCATGATGACTGGATTGGATTGAATTGAATTGGATTGGTGATGATTATTGATAAAAATGTACTTAATATTAATTTATTTTTTAATGGGAAGTTTCCGAGAAAAAAGTATTTAATTTTCCTTTTCTTATCCATTACGAATATTACGATATCAAATATCAAAGCAAAGTTGAATGTTGAGTGTAATAAAGATAAATAAAACTAGTCAACTTTACAAAATGTAACATGCAAAATCTAGAATCTAGAATCTTTTTTACGTAGAAAAGACGATGACATCAAAGAAGAAGATGAAGAAAAAGGCGCATAACGTTTAGGAAACTAGAAAATGGAAGCTACAGAACACAGAGAGCCAATCATGAGTCAGTTTCCATTTTTTCTTGTTTCTTGTGGTCATTTTTATTCCAAAGAACCATTCACACAGGAAGAAAGGGTGTTTACAAAGTATGGGATACAAAGTTGCTAGTTGCTAATTCTGCATATTTTTCACTCTTGGATGGCTATTGACTGTGCATTGAATGTTGAATGTTGGATGTTGAACGTTGAATGTGTCAGAAGATGGAAAATGCAGATAATGTTGATATTTACATTTGAATTTGAATTCGAATTTGCATTCACTGTTTGTAGTTTGTAGATTATAGATATTGTACACTGCACTCTACACGCTGCCCTTTTGCCTCTCCTTTCCGCTCCTTTTTTCTCTCCCTTTTTCACACACATGTAAAGAGTAAAGAGAATTGCCGATCTTGTCAATAAAAATGACAAGGGGAATGAAATGAGGCTTATTATCAATTATTATATATATCACTCACTCATTCACTCACTCACTCACTCACTTTGTTCCTTTAGTTAGTCACTCATTCGCTCATTCCCTCATTCACTCGTCAGTCGTCAGGATCTTGTCAATGTCAAACCTGTAATCTGATTTCCAAGTCCCAACCATATAATTTCCCCCCTTCAACTCGTTTTTTATTCGATTTTCGCCTGTCTCGTTTATCGTCCACCGTCTACTACTTTACTTTACACAGTTGTATAAAACAGAAAAGAAAGGTAGTTATCACGTATTTAGTATTTCGTTAGCATTGGAAATGCCAATGAAATGGAAATGGCCACCGGCACCATTTAACATTTAACATTCATTTTTATTACGCAGGCAGACAGAAGAGGAAGACGAAATAGGAATACGACGCTTGGCTTGACAGATTTACAATTTACAGTCCACTTCTGAATTCTGAACTATGTATGAATTTTGAATACATTACATGATACATGACGATTGTCATTATCATTATTATTAGTATTATTATTTATTTACACTGTCAAAAACTAAATCCGATATTGCATATCTCCCAATCCTCCATTTCATTTCTCCACTTCTCCACAGGGAAAACATGAAACATAAAAAAATAAAAGCCCTCCTGCTGCTTCCTCGATACTACGGGAAACATGAGTCTTGAATCCAGAGTCCAGAGTCCCGAGTCTCGAGTCCGAAGTATGATATATTATATTCGTATATTGTATACAAAAATGAAAATGAATAACTGTAACAGAACAACAGAATGACTGGTAGCAAATAGTAACCCATTTCCTATTCCTACATAATATATACTATATACTGCATACGGACAAAAAATGTGTGTTTAAAATGGTGGAAAAATTCACGCAGGTTTTCCATCTAAAAGTGTTTAAGTGTTTCCCCGGTCTCATTTTTATACATTTGGCATGGTTCGTGGTTCTTGGGTTTTGAGCTTTGAGCTTTGGGTTTTGATGGACAGAGCTAAATAAGTTGAGTTTATTATATTGTACATTCATGAATACAGTATAGAATATAGAGTATATATACTTGCTCCATATGATAAGAGTAACTGTTCTACTCGATTACGTGAAAAAGGGTTCTTAAATGCTAAACAGGAAAATACTTGATGGGTTTGCATGCTTGAGCAATTAGATAAGGACAGGAGACAGTAGAGGGTAGAGAGTAGAAAGTAGAGAGCTGAGAATATCAGTAGAACCAGAGAGAGAGAGGACAAGGGAAGGGACGGGTTGTTTGTTTGAACAGAATAGTGAATAGTGAGAGAAAAGTGAGTGACATGGTGCTGGTTCCCTATACATTTTACATCTACGATTTACGCGATACATGATACACTATTATTTTATGGTCTAGATTCTAGATTCTAGATCCTTGTACGCTACGCTCTACGCTCTACGCTACTATGGTCAAATACAAATGATACTCGGTGAGCTGATTTGATCTGATCCTATCGGATCTGCACTCAGCACTCTGTCTCTTGTCTCTTGTATCTTGTCATCATGTGTATGTATTTTTGGGTGTTGGTTGCGTTTGGTTTTTGGTTTTGGTTTTCATTCCACATTCGGAATATATTCTACACTCTACATTCTACACGTGGTTTCCAATTTCCGTCATTGCATTAGAAATTAGAAATGGTAAGAGGAGCGCAATGTACAAAGTAGACTGTAGAGTGTAGAGAGATCCGAAATCCTGATTTTATTTGAGCTCTTGAGTGCTTTTTACATTCTATTTTCTATATTCTTTTTCTACTTTATACTTGATACTTGAGTCCAGTGTCTCTCGGCTCTCTGTCGCTGTTTTTGCCGTCCTTGTCACTAATCCTAATTCCTAATTCCTAATTCCTAATCCGTCTGTTCTCTCTTTCCAAATTTGAGTCCGATTCCAATTTCAATTCCAATACTAATCCATAATCCATAGCATAGAGAAATCTGGAATCTAGAATCTAGATCAAAAAAGGAAAATAAAATCTATCTATATATCAAAATCCAAATTCAGAATCCAAATCCAAAATCTGATGAGTAGGAAAAATACAGAGTGTATTAAATAGGGAATGCAATCGATGCAATCGATGAAATAAATGTTTTGGGGTTTTCAAGTTGTTTCTCTGTTATTTGTACTTTGTACTAGAAACTAGAATTAGAATTAGCTCAAGTATCATCGTGATTGCTATTATAATGGTGATTTGGGTTTGGACTTGGTTCCTTTCTCCTTCCGAATGAGTGAATGAATAAGTGAGTGAGTGTTTGTATCTTTTTATCCGCTCTTCCCTTTCTCTCTCTCTGTTTACTCTATGCTCTTTGTAGTTTGCAGTTTCTCTCACACTAAATTTTATACACGGTGTCATTGTGTCGTAGATTTCGGGACTGAGGACAAACATTCTGAAAAAGTATATAATATAATATAGTATAGAATATATTACGTATTATATGTACCATGAATTTCTGGTGCAAGCTCTTGATCATTAATACTGGATCTTGACCTCGATCTACTTGTATGTTTGCATACTGGTCACTAGTAATTTTAAATTTTGCCAAAATTTTTGAAAATAAAATGAAATAAAAACGATTACCTTAATCTTTAAGACATGAGCACATGGCCACAGAACACATGACCACATGACTTAATATCGTTAGAAGTAGGTAGAACTTTGAAAGCAAAAAATAAATGTTATTTTTTATGTTTTTATTTATATTTTTTATTGTCCGCATCTAATTATGGTTATTGTTCTAGTTGCCATTACGTTTTATCAGATATCAAATTTCTGGTTGATGGTTGATGGTTGTGGAAAATGATTATAATTATAATGTTGTTAATTGCATTGTGGTTTTAATGGCTAATTATGTCTACTCAGGCTGACTCTTGACTCCCAACTCCTGACTGCCGACTGATTGTAGAGAGTAGTGTAGTGTGTAGAATGGCTATCTAGTTCTGGTCAGTGGACACGCCAATTAATTCTGAGAGGGAGGTGTCCAAACCTTTATGTTAAAACTTAAAACTGCTAGACTCTAGAACCTAGAATCTAAAATCTAGAATCTCAAAACTATAGAATCCAGAATCCAGAATACAAAAACAAAACTGCGGCTTATAACTTTTAACAATACACCGTTCAAAATTCACATTGCAAAACAAGTATAAAGTATGTATACAGTATAATACATAAGGCATAAAAGAAAAGACTGCAGGAAAATGAAGAAATAAAGGAAGTCTACATCATAATCATTACTCACTCTTCACCGCTCATTGCCATTTCACATTTCATTATTATTGGTAATGTTCCTAATTGTACGGGTAAAGTGTTTAACGTGTATTTTAATGAATAGTCAACATCCAAAATTCTCATATTCATGATTGTACAGACTACCGACAATTGGCTACTGTTGGAAAAAAAACACAGGTGTAATATCAAACCAACAACTAACAAAATATGGAATCAAAAGAATAAGTGTATAAAAAGTTTTCTCAAAAATATAGACGTATCAGATGCAAGATAATACTATTACCTATACCTACATGTAGTATGCGGTGCTCGGTAAAATGCTAAGTAAATGAGAAAAGAGCAGAAAGAGAAATGGAGAAAAGTGGCTCTTTCTCTTTTGTTCGCTCTCGTTTCTTTGGAAATAAATAGTGCAAGTGTAATCATAATAATAACAATAACAATAAACTTTAACTGTCCGTAACGTGGGACTTTATACTGAATGCTGAATGCTAAAATGATGTATGCTGTATGCTGTAACATAATACATAATATAGCGATAGTAATTACAGCATTAGGTAATATTCATTGGAGTTTTATCACGTCATATTGCCGTGTGTAAAATATATTATCCGCATAACATCACATCACATCATATCATATCATAGCGTATTCATAATTCATATGTATATAGAATATAGACATAGATATTCATGATTCATGATATTCCATGATAAAGTCTCATTTTCCCCATCAAAGTAATAGCAAAAGGAGCAAGGAGAACTATAGTCTACATGCTTTATATTAAGTCTGTAAATGATGACGTTGATTCTGTCGTAAATATTACATGTACTTATTCTAGATTCTAGATTCTGGATATGAGCAATCACTGCCCATTTATTTACAAACTAAAGCCACGTCAAACCTCGCCTTTTATTAGTCTCATATTTATTTATTCCCTCTTCCGTCATCCCGATCCACGAATATCGCTATACTCTATACTCTATACACTATTTGTACATTGTACATGGTGCAATATAAAATAAAATCACAAATAGCTACAACATACATAATGCATATGAATTAAATATAATATAATATGTAATATCTTTTGAGCTTTATTATTATCATTATTATTTTGAAAGGATTATAAATAATATGACGGGTATAAAGGATAAAGGATAAAGTAGAAACTATAAACTTTATTTACACATTATGTACCGTTCTTTGGGATTACACGGACAGTGGCACTGGCACTGGCACTGGTCATTTACAAACCCTTTGAAGTTTCAAGTTTAATGAATTCTACAATTTTGCATAAGCTTTGTTGTACCTATACGAGGTTTGAAAAATAAAGTGTCTATGAGGAAAAGGAGAAAGAAATGTTGACGATTTCCCTCCCGCTCGGCACAGTTCACTTAGGTACTCCAAGTTTACAATTTACAATTTACAATCACAATCACAATCAGCTCATTCTTTTGTTTACAGTGTAATTTTTCACCTCAATTAACTATTATAAATTTTAATCTAAATTTATATGACCACGTAATAAAGAAATAAATTTATTTTCCTCCTTTGCCTTTGCATCTGGAATCTGGATTCTGGATTCTAGCTTTTAACTAGTTTCTATAGTTTCTGACTGTGACTGTGATTGTGGCAATATTTTTCCATTCCCTCACCGTCCAATTTATTACGTATTTAGTATTTATGTAAGCCCATGTACATAAGAAGTATAATGCATGTGCCGGATTATATTTATATTAGTGCCATTAAGCATTTTATACTTTATACCTTACACGATTCAGATTTACACGAGATTTAAAAGTGGAACATTGAACATTGCACAACATTAATATCTTTATTCTTTATACAGCCTACAGTGTATAGTTAAATGAGAAATGAGTCGTAAGTCTCATCAAAAGTCAAAAGACCACAACAGTAACTCCTTCGCCCTAATAAAAATTATATAACTATGAATAATGAGAACTGTTATGCATAAACCGAGTTTTACCTTTTACCTCGCACATGTAGCTTTTCATAAGCTTTTCATAGAGAGAACAGCGGACAATATAATTTTTACTGCTTTCTGTTATCAAGACTAAAGAATCAAGAATCAAGATATATTGGCGAGATGAGATGAGATGTGAAACGATGTAGGTAAATTATATTGACATTCACAGAGAAAGATGAATGAGGTAATATTTTTAATACTTTTGTGTAGGAAACATGTGGACTGTAGATTGTAGATTGTACAGTGTAGAGTGTGTAAGTCATGTATCTTGTAAATTCGAGCAACAGATCAAGAACCAAGAATCAAGAGTGGTGCAGGAGTTTACAGTTGATAGCTCATACTTCATACTTCATACATCATACATCATACTTTATGGTTTATGATGCATTTATTATTTATTATGATGATTGTTATTTATCTGCATATTAATATAGGAAAGGCCGAACCGAAAAGAAATGGGCTTTTCTACACTCTACACTCTACATTCTACGTACAGTAAACAGTAAACATTGTACAAGAAATGTGAATTATATTAATCATGTAATTGTCCTCATAACTTTTACTCAACTCCAACAATGTACAATTTTACATATGTATGACACTTGATATCTTGATATGTTTGATACATAATATGTGATGTGTGTAGTGTACAGTGTGTAATGTAAAGGAATTGAGTCATAATAAACGTATCATGTACAGATTTTAGATAATACTGTTAAAACTGAGCGAGTTGAAAGTTGAAATCATAGGAAACTTAATATCATATTTTGTGAATTGTAGATCTCGGCCTTTGGAGTTTGTACTTTAGAGGGTATGTGAAAAATATATACACAAGGATAAACAATATACAATGGGCAATGGATAATGCAAGTACATAAATATCAGTAATTCAGCATGCATATTTGTATAGAGAACAGAAACGACACATGTATTTCACATTTTACATAATAATGTATGAATATATAATATATAGTCCAGCCCAGTTCAGTCCAGTCGACTTGAGTCTGAAGTCTTGACTCTAAAGTCTAGAGTAGTCATCGTTCACCATTCACCATACACCGACAACTAAAGGATATAAAATTTAATAGCCCACCATTAAGTACCCGAACGTTATTCTGAGTTGAGATCCCATCAGAATTCTCTCACTGAGAATTTGTTCAGAAAAATCTGATGGGGTCGAATGGGCACCTACAGAATGCATCTCATAGGATACATGGCGATTTTCGTCCTAAAGATCCCATCGCGTCCCATTTGAGAAAAGTGCGGAAAATTTCCCATAAGAAATTTTCGTAGTCTGCATACATTTTTTTGTGTGCAGAATTTGCTAATTAGTTTTGTAAACGTTTTTTGAAAATGTTTCAAAATAATTTAATACTATAATACGCATTTGTTGTTTTTAGTTGAATAAAAAATACACATTAGGTGGTTAGCCTAATTAAATTCAACAAACAGAATAAACTAAAGGGGGGTTATTTTAAATCATAAAGACTTTTGAAGAGGCAATTTTGCTAATAAAAAACGCTAATCAGTATTATTAAATGTTAAATATTGCATTTCTATTCAATTAATCATACAATAGTTACTTAATGTACATATATTATGTACAAAAATCTAATATATATGGCAGTTTACGAGCAATATTTATAAACATTTATTTTATTCTATTAAATAAGTCATGCGAGTTCCAAATTTTATAATTTATTTAGTTGTGTAGGAGTATTTCACTCTCTCCTAAAAATTTTTACAAAACTGCTGTCGAGTGTGGTCAAGTTTTGTTCGACCACCACCAATAAAGACCGAGTGGCGTAATAGGTAGAGCGTTTGATATAAGAAAGTAAGGGTTGAATTGAAAGAGGAGAGGAGTCAATGGTACGATTCCCGATTTTTGCCCATGAGATTTTTTTTGCACTTTTCACAAGGAACTGCTTCTTTTTTGCTCATGAAATGTCGTCCATGGGAGCGCGTGGGAACTTATAGAAAGCGCCCATGAGATTCCATTGGATAGTACAGAACGCATCCATGGGATCGCATGGGATCATATAGTTTGTGTCGATGGTGTCTTATAGCGCGCGCCCAT
>JAQGBH010003875.1:0-18487 GCA_034698265.1 Sminthurinus aureus
TTTCTTCTAAGTTCTTATTTGCACAAAAAAACTTAGAAAAATTTCGACTTACATATCCATAGATCTGCCTCTGGTTAGTAGGCTAACCAAAAACAAGTTTAGTATAGCATGTAGCATTGTAGTTTGTACAAAAAGTAATTAGTAATTTCATTTCAGTTCAGTTTCCAGATTTATACGCTTCTGACTTCTGAAAGAACAAGGATAGACAAAAGCGAAAAGGATATAGAGCGGATTTTTCAGGATTATCTTCGCTTGATTTGGGCAATGGATTCTGCAAATCCCAACTTGCCCACAAGATCTTACAAGTTTGGTATTTAGGACTTGGGATATAAGTACGAAGTTACATCTATCATCTCCACGTTTGCATTGCATTTTTCATTTTCATGATTTGTATATTTAATATTTGTACATGCTTCAAAAACAGTCAGTTCTCAATCATGTTGATTGTGGGGAGTTGTGGAGTCTCAAATAAAAAAAGATGGATAAAGAGAAATTGCAGCAGAGACCAGATCACCACCATCCCATCTTCATCATGGTAGAATTCTATGACTTTTTACATCACAATTTTACTACCTGATGGAAAAGAATAATCCAAAAAACAAAAACGGGAGCATTGACAAAATACAAAATGGTATATTCTCTTTAAAAAAAAAGAACAAAATTTCCTTTGACGACGAGAACGAGCAGGAAAACGAGCATGAAAAAATTGAGCAGGTTTTAGTGAATGAAAATGGACAACAACTTCATCATCATCACCACCATCACCATCACCATACGACGGAAAAGCATCGTAAACCGAGTAAAGATGAAAATGAAGCACAAGATAAAAATGCAGAGAAGAAAAATGACAACTCGAAAGAAGCACTGATTCGGAAGAACTCTGTTGGACCCATTAACGACCTAAATAAGCGAAGAGCTTCAAAAACAATACAAAAAACGTCGGAAGAACAACAAACACAAGCTCCAATCACTACTCTCACACCAAGGGAAATTAAAGTGACGTCGGAAAAACTCATAAAAGCCAAGTCAATGCCACACATAAATGATAACGGGGACGAAGACGATGACGAAGATGAAATTTTACTAGTAGCAAGTACTAATAGGAAGGAGAAAAACATAAAAAAACAAGATGAACGTCCTGAATATGCGTCAAATCGAAATGAATTTTTAAAGGATGGCCAACCAATGCCGTTTTGGATGTGTGAAATGAAAAAAGGGACAGAGTACATACTAAAATTACATAAAAAATATGGGAAAGTAGAGAAACATGAGCTTCGACCAACTTACAAAGCAGATCTCACAAAACTTTCTTTAGCAATTGCTTGTTCATACAATGGTTCTGACTCGGACTCTGATTCAGATATATTAGACACTGGACTTAAATATCTAAAGCCATATGATCGTTTCTTTCTCAATCATACAGTAGAACTTCGTCATGGAATTTGTTTTTGTATGAATAAAACCCGCAATGACTTTCAAGTCCTCAACTACCATGGACATTTAATGTACTGGGTCACGACACAAAAGCGATGTTGTCACCATGCTTATACTTTTGTTGACTTTGCTGGCAAAGAAACACTTAAATTAGAGCCTTCTCGTGGACTACCTAAATATAAAAGATCTTATCAAATTTATTGTCCTGTTGATGTACTGGCTGGAACTGTTGTACAAATCCTCAAGTGTGTTTGTAGTGATCCTGAGTTTTTTGTCAGTGATGAAAACGATATCAAAATTCTAGAGTTTCGTAAAATCCCAAATAAAGTAAAAGCTAGTCGTTTCGGCCCAAGATTCAAACCAGATATTGTCTTTGAATTCAAATCTAAGAGAGGTCAAGGGCCCATGGGAAAAATCACAACTAAATTGGCAGATTTAAAACGAGCCAATTTTACCGATTTTGACTACTATGGTGTACATATTCACGATGACATGACATGTAATATCAAAGGACGGATTATTGCTGCTTGGTACAATTCCATGTTTTTCTAAATAAATAAATAAATAAATAATAATAAATAATGACTTTTTTAATTTAATTTCCCCTCTAAAATCCTAGGTTTGTCATCTATTTGTATTATTATGATGGAAAAACACATAAAGATGTTCACCATAATTTAACTGATGCTGCCAAGAAATTATTTGAAGACAAAAAACCATCTGTTGAAGAAATCCCACATGATCAACTTGAAGGTATTATCCCCTACTAAAATGCTGCTGCTGTAGTGGAAAAGAAAGAATGTATTATTTTAATTCACTTCTCTTTATAAAGTTTTAAAGTTACGTTCTTCGTTGAGTATCAAGTTTCACAAAAAACATGTTAAAAAACAAAGTGCATACAAAACACGTTTCATGCATATATTATAGACAACTGAGTCCTGTGAATTCCTTATCCATCGTATGCATGATGTTAATTTAAATAATATTTTAAACTTTAAACAGTAAACAGTATAAAACTTGCATTCGTATTTTGTATTCTGTGTATAACATGATGTAATAACTCAATTCTTATTCTTTTTATTATTCGTTATTTATGATGTGTATATCTTTTTTCATACCGTTTCATAATTTTGACAATTTATTTAAAAACTAATAAAAGTCGAAAAATCAGTTAGTCACAATACCATCTTCAAATCATTGACAAAGACTATAATTTCTAAAATAATGTTCACGATTGAAGATCAATTATCAATAATCAATAATTATCATAATATTGAAAGGCTATTACTATCATAGTAAATTGCTAAAAGAGTTTTAAAAAAGTTACATTTACAATAATATTAAAGCGCTTGAAACCATATATATATATATACAAGTTAGAAGTACTCAAATTTATGTACAAAGTTAAACAATAAAAGCAGTGTAGAAGTACTATAAGTAAACAACAAAATAATGTACGTCTTTATCTCTTGTATATATCTATTTCATTGAATTACTATAAAGTATAATGTATGATAATATTATACAGTTGATTTTCTATTTATACTGCTCACTGCTCATACATAACAAAACTTTGGAATATTCGTAAACGTTTGACAAATCTTTTTGGGTTACAATATGTAAACTCATATTTAATCCTACATATGATATATTATTATTATGGTGATGCATTATGATAATAAAAATTCTGGGAAGAATCAAGAGTCACTTGCGTGGACGGAGAGCCCTTTTGTTACCGTGTTCAGAATTCAATAATTGTTGTTTGGCATCATTCATTGCTTGTGTGAAAACCCCTACTTCAGCAAACTCTACTCCATCAATACAGAATGAATCCTATACATAACATTACAAAAAAAATCATCATGGTAAAATCATAATTTTTTCATCAAGAAGGAGGGAAATAATACCCCTTACCACAACATGTGCATTTAGTATACCTCTAATTAATTAAAGTTAAAATAAGCTATAATATGAATGTGTTATATTATGCATAAAAAAATAAGCACTGGTAAATTTGAATCTGACAATACAATTATAATAGTAGCTACAATAATTATTATCAATTGTCAACAACTTACAGTTTTCATGTACATTGTAATATAATACAACGTGAGCTCATTTATACTTAAAAAATGTCCAACAAATCATGTGTAATGTGTATCTCGTTTATCCTTTGACATCAGTTGTAAATTGTATATATGTAATACGCATCCATGTGAGGTTAATAATGAATAATATATACAGTAAACTTACATTCATGTAGTCCTCTTCAAATTCAAATTCATCAGCTGGAATCTCCCAGTATTCACTAAATTGTTCAGTATTCTGCCGAGTGGCTGGTCTTGGTGATAAAGGCTTTTCAATTCGTCCATTACGAAATGGAATGACATCTTTTACGGATCGAATGTACATTGCTTGTTGTTGACTGTATTCGGAATTACAAAAAATTAAAGGGAGATATATTATTATAATCCTACTACATATTTGCTGATATAAAAAAAAACGGATTCCTTTATATATTTACTAAAACATACTGCACATTGTACATATTGTACAAATGAGGAATGAAAAAAATTTGATGTTAACAACACTAAAGCTTGAATTGAAATTAACTTACGTTCCAGTAATATGTTCCTCTTCGTCTTCATCTTCATCCACGACAAAAGTATCTTTAGATTCATCAGTCTTTCCATCATGTTCCGCTCCGGAAGAAGTATCACTACCAAGCTGTTCCGCTTCATCCAAAACAAATGGATTTTTTCTAATTTTACTACCATTGGTTTGACTGGTTTTTCGAATAGGATTTCGTTTACAAGGTGGGCTGTCTTCACTATTAATAATACGTCTTTTAACATTAAATCGACGTCTATTTAATCCCAAGTCGGGTGATGGAGTAACAATTAAATCAGGAGAACTCTCACTTGATACTTTTTTCATAGGTGTTATTTGAAGTTCTTGTGGAGTTTTCAGTACTACACCTGATGATGAAGATGGATTCCTCAATGAACTACTATTATTATTATTACTACTTCCTCCTCCTGATGGTGGTGGTTTATATGAAAATCGAGGTTTTGGATTAATTTTAAAATTTTGAAGTTCTGGACTAAAAACACTATCTTTAGATTGAATCACAGTATTATTTTTATTATTATTATTGGTTGAAGTAGAAGCAATAGCAGTTAGAGGAGTAATTAGCTCATTCATGTTATATACATTACTTTTATTTTTTGGACTTGGGGTTTTTGTTTTCCTTTTTGTTGCTGGTGGTGATAAAATTAAAATTTCATCTGGATCCCAATTTGTTTCATCACTATCAATGTCTATAATAATATTATTATCCTTACACTTATCATTATTTTGTTGTTGTATTAATGGATCATTGGTGGTAGCAGTAGTAGTATTTAATGAATATAGTGACTTTACATTATCATTATCATTATTATTTGGAATTGTACGATTTTCCTGACATGTCTCATTTTGCTTCAGAATAATGATTTCATGGTTCTCTTCTTCTTCTTCTGATGAAGTTCCTGGAATACAGTCGATTTCACCATCAACTGGAGATTCTATAACATTTCGAAACATGTTTCTCGGTTGATTATATGGGAGGATTGATCTCTTGAACTGAGCTTGAGATTGAAAATTTGAAGCATTTTTACCAAAATAACCATTAACATTACTATTATTATTATTAGAATAATTGGGTTGGCTCATTGAATTATTTACTTTGTCTTGCCCTTTGGAACTTAGCCGGTCTAAATTTTTGAGATTTTGTGCTGTTATTGTACTAGTACTACTCTGTACTTGTTGTTGACTAGCAATTTTATTTCCATTTTCCTTAAATTTATTACCATTATTATTCATGGAAGAAAAAGAAGATGCTTGTGGATTTGGTTCTGGTGTAAATAATAAAGTATCCGGTTTAGTTGATGTATTTCTTTTGAATTTGAAACGTTGTTTTGATTCGGAGGAAGAAGAAGACGATTCGGTAGGAAATAACTTTGTAGCTGTACCAAAAGCCTTCTTATTATTAGTATCACCACCATTATTTTCAGAATATTTTTTTGGAGTTTGCCAATTTGATGATGAAGCTTTAATAGGTCCAGAGTCTAAGGAAAATGGAACTTTTTTATTTTCAAATACAGCTGTAGTTTGTGATTCAGTAAAATTGGATGTATTATTTTGATAAAATGCAGAGGTAAAATCCGTTAGCTGTTGTTGTTGTTCTTGTTGTTTTGATGGTGGAGGTTGGTGTAGAATTTCAAAGGTAGATTCACTGGCAGTACTACTTTCATCACTATGAACTTTAACAGGATTTGAATTACAAGAATTATTATTATCATTATTATTATTGTCACCACCACCACTACTACTACTACCGCTGATAGTACTAGAAGACGGAGCATCAAAGTTTGGCAAGTTTGTCTTTGAAACTGGTTTGATACAAACATTTGTAACATTCAATTTGTTTTTAAAAGTAAATTGACTATTTTCTTTTGATACAGATGATTTTCTTAGAGGTGTTGCTATTTTTTTTGGAACTGCATCTTGAACCTCTTCTTCTTCTTCCATCTCACCATTCCAATCATCATCAAAAAACGGATCGTTTTCATCCAAAGCAAACGCCATATCAAAAGGTGCTATATCTGTAACACCAATATTTTGAAGATTATTCTCTTTATTTGACTGATTACAATGTCGGACAGGAGTTGAAGCTAATGGTTTAAAGACAAATGGTGATGAAGTTGCTTTAATGGGAGTAGGAGACCAATTTCTTTGTTCCTTTGGAGTATTGTACAGTACAGAGGGATTCGGAGTAGTTCTAAATGGATGCCTAATCGTTGAAAAATTAGTTGTTGTACTAATGGTGGTTCCTACTGGTATATTTGTAGTATCCTCAGGTTTCACAGCGGATTTTGTCGGCTTGTACGAAAATGATGGTATAAAAGCATCACTAATGGTTGAAGATGTTGTTGAAATATTAGAAGGTGTAGTAGTAGTAAAAGGATTTTTGTTTTGAACTTGCTTCTGTATACTTAAATTGTTCATCTTTCCGGAAATTCCTTCTTGACGTTTAATCGAAAAATTGTCATCAAAACTTCCACAGTGTTCAATATCCATTTTATTATTATTATCATTATTAAAATTCATATCTTCATCATAAAAAGCTTTTGTCACTGAATTACCACATTTACAACCCACTCCACCAAAAAACAATGTCGAATCAACCCTTTCTTGTATACACTGTAAATCCATATCTGAAATTACAAATTCAGAATCCGATAGTTCATTAAACTCCTCTTTCCATACAATATTCCTTTTCTCTTCCTTTGGTAGGGGTACAAATACACATGGTGGAGCGGATGAATTTGGTCCAAAATAATCTTTAATGTCCAATACAGCAGATAACATTTCAAGATTTTCTTCTATTTGTTCACAAGAGTCATCACTGGTTCCAGATTTTTGCTTTCCAGCTGTATTATTGTCATTGTTACACACGTTATTATTTGCACTAATACCACTATTGTCACAAACTTTATTACTATTTGCACTATTATTATGACTACTAACTGGACCATCATTATTATTAATATTAACATCACGTTTACTATGAGTTGTATTTATATTGATTTCATCATCATCGATAGTGATTAACTCTACATCATCATTGGATGATTTTGATTTAACCACAAGTTTCTTTTTTTCCATCATCGACTCAAAACATTGCATGAGAGTTTGTTCTTGTTTACCATCAATCCCAAATTTCTTGTCGGTAGTATTAGTTTTTTTCATGGGTACTGTATTATTCTTTTGAAGCTTCTTTTTAGATGGTAGTTTTACGACAACCGATTTTGATTTTGGAAGTTTCTTTTTCAGTGGTGCAACGAAATCTGTATCTATAAATTTAAGAGAAATAAGGACAAAAACATATCTTTGCAGGCGCTAAAAAATGTAATCATTATTTATACTTTATAATGTAACATGTTTAATTTACATCTCATATTTATATTTTTTACTGTTTTGTGTTTTATATAATATATACCATCCATATTGGTTGACATAAGATTCTCTTCATCTTCTCCTACAATAGCAAATGTTTCTTCTTCATTTTCCTCGTCCGGAATAACAATATTCATTTTGTAGCATTGTGGATTCAAATCTAACCAAATAATAATATATATTTCCTTATAATTATTAATATTCTAATCTTGTACAGTGTATTATTATATACATTATATATTTTACACAGCAAAGCTGACGTTTACAAAATTATGTCAACATCATGTAATACATAATATTTTTTACCTGGTGGAACCATTTTTGGAGTAACGGGAAATAAAAACGGTGCTAAAATATTTGGATCCATTATTTGTTTATTTATGCTCTTATTTTGATTAATACTTGCATAATACGTCTGAAATTAAGTCAATAATAATAATAATTTCATATTACATCATACATGTATATTGATGATTATAGTGATTACTGATTAGTAATATCTTCTATAGTACTGCGGTATATTTGAAAGTTATAAAATTTTATAAACGTTTTTTATATGAATAAATTGAATAATTATTATGATTGTAAAAACATTACATACTATGCGATTTTTTTATGTGTGGTATTGTGTATTTTTATAGATCTTACCTGTTCTTCTTTTCCTTTTGTTAGAAGAAAGATGATTTTACCATCCCTTTTACGACCCGTACGACCCATTCTCTGTACTAATTTAGTTCCAGAATTTGAAGAATCATAACAAATGATCAAATCTATATCTCCAATATCAAGTCCTTCTTCACCAACACTTGTAGATATTAATGTATTAAAATTTCCTTCTTTGAATTCTTCCAAAATTTCTTGTTGTTCCTTTTGCTTCAATCCTCGACTTCTATTTCCTACATCTCCAGTTTTTGAATCTGCTTGTCCATAGAATACCATTGGATTTACTAATGGTCTCAAACCACATAACATCTTTGCAATCTCCACCACACTGTCCCGCAACTACAATTTAGATAAAACAACACTCTATAATGTGTATAAAATATAAAATATATATTATATATAATAATATATCATTTATATATGCAGGATGATATCTCAATGTTTTGATGATCAATAGCAATAAATTTATGTTTCTCTTACTTTACTAAATATCATTATTCGTGTAGATTCATCTCTTGTTCTGTAAGTTTTGAAATGTTGTTCTACAATATTCTTAAGGTATTTCATTTTTGGATGACTCAGTAAGTAATCTGTTTCTTCTGAATCTTTCAATTTCTTCTGTGGTGTAGTAATCTGAGAAATGTAAAAAATTTCAAATGAATATTGTTTTACATTTGTTTCTGCATACTCATAATAATATTATTATGGTGTATTGTAATCTGCTTAGTAATTATTATTACAGCAATATTCCAAAAAAACTGTCACTTACTGAGGTAGATAATCCAGAATCATTAATGTTAAAAGTTGAATTTTCTAATGTAATTTTTAATTTTTCTTGCACACTGTTTAAAATCTGTTCAAAATCTGCATTCTTTCTTAATTCGGATCCTACATTTGCCATTTTATTTCCTCGAAGTACATCTAGAAAGAAGTAAGAATATTAGAGCATAATAATATATAGCTAATACTTTGTTCATTACTAATAATTATATATTGCTGTTTGACATGTAAGAATAAGGTTTTGATTTTTTATAAAGCAAAGTCTAAGTAGTAAAAAAATACATTGTTAGTTACCTTCAAAAAACACATAAAATACACGGAGACCATATGTTAATAAACGATCAATAGCATTAGCTAAAGATATGCAGACAGCAAATAATAATTCAATGTATCCCTTTTGATTTGATAGTTTTCGATTTGTACCGTCGTGTACATTTTTCCGAAACATTTCTCGGTATTTTAGTAACTAAACGAAAAATAAAACAAAAGTCGTGTTCTTTTATAATTTTTTGTTATAATGATACAATAAATAAAATACATGGAATAAATAATAAAGAATTAAATCAAGCCATTTATCATTCATATAATAATAAATAATATATTATTATACATTACGAATATAAAATAAGCAAATTATTTACCTGATAACTCGAGATGCCTACTACATTATTTCTAGGAATGACACTTAAAGTTACCAATCTTCCAGTATAATTTTGAAATTGCTAGAAAAACAAACATATAATATATTATAATATTAAACTACTTTGATCTTATACATGAAACAATATTACGAAAACAATCAATAGTACATAATATTTGATCTTGAAAATAAAAGCTCTTTACCTCAATAAATTTTTCGTGTATAGACTTTAAAAACTCATTTTCACTCAAAGAAACAATAACAGGTTCAACTTTTTTATCATGTATGTAAGGGAGAATCTCGGAAGAAGTTTCAGACCGTAACTCCAACTTTGATATCAGTAAATTATCTAGAACCTAATAAATAAATAAATTCAAATAGAAGGGCTTAGTATAATATTAATACTTCTATTCATATTCATCATATTACAGTACTAGCTGATAACTTGAATTCAAAATATTATAGAACTATTCTTTATGTATACAAACATATTATACCAAATGTGGAGTTAGTATTATAGAGTAAATAAATAACTAATTTTTATACCTGTTTGACACTAATGGAATCCGTTCCCGGTGTGGCACTTAGAGCAACAACACGGAAATGTTGATTTAATTTTGAAAGAGTTTGAATAACAACGGCATATGCATAATTTCCTAATGCTTTATGAGCTTCATCAATGACGATACATCGGATTTGATCAGTAGGACATGTACCTCGTTTTATATCACTCTCAAGAATTTGAGGAGTTAAGAAGAAAACATTTTTTGTTTTCCATAATTCATCCCGTTTCTTTTGTGGTATAGTACCCGTCATTTCAATTGAAGCAGAACGATGAATTCCAACACTATGAAGACAAGCATCTAATTGTTGAGTTACTAATGGTTTAGTAGGAGCCATAAAAATAATTTTATCATTTGGGTACCATCGATGAAAATTGAACATTATTACAGCAGCTACAAAAGTTTTTCCTAAACCTGAACACATAAAAAAAAGAAACAAATTCATCAGGTACACAATATTATTTTGACAATAGTCTATTATGTGCACCAATATTATATATAACTGTAAATAGAAAATAGTAATTACTTAATCATGTATATGTAACAATTAAAAGATACTAAAAGGACATGATATTAGATGTTATAGTGTACCTGTTGGTAGGCAAACGAGTGTATTATGAAATAAAGCCGTTTCAACAATTTGGTATTGATAATCTCTGACGGGCTTATTTGTTGGATATATCCATACTTGTCCTGCAAATGTTATATATATAATTCAGGTTTTTTAACAACTCAACTCTTGATAATATAATCATAACATTAATATATACACAATGCACCAAGTAGTTTTTTTAAATATGAAATATTACAACAAACATGAACCAATAAATAATAATAGATTATCATTATTACAAGAATAACTGGTACCTGCTGTTATGTCAAATCCTGGTAAATCTTGTAGTTGATTTAAATCTTTAAAAGCTTTAATTAACACTGCATTGTCTTCCAAACGTTGTCTATATATATTATCAGATGAAATAAAAAGATCAATATATAGTTCTTTAAATTTTGTCATCTTACATTTTACATTGACAAACTGATACATAATGCATAATCGATACATGGTACATAATATATATAAAATATAAATAGTTCAACATACAATGTAGCTGTATCTAATTCTTCAATATCATCATCATCGTCGTCATCCAAGTTATTAGTATTTTGCAAATTAGAATCATTATGCTTCTTAAATGACCGATTAATAGAGAATTTTCCTTTTCCTCGACCCCTTCCACGGCCTCCTCCCCCTCTTTTGCCTGGACCTCCTCCTCTTCCACGGCCTCCTCCTTACAAATTGAAAATGGTAATTATTATTATTAGTCATTTTTAAATACATCAAAACTTGATAGAAAATAAACATGTGCATAATGCATAATTATTTGACAAAATGATGTATATTACATAAGTACATACCTCCTCCAAAACCTCTGTTTGCTCTTTTAGACTTGTCCATTGTGTCCAAAATGTCATGAATATCCTCTATTATTTAACCTAAAAAATTACAATAACACTATAATAATATATTATTATGACACCCAACACATTATAGCATTTGCCAAAAAGAGACATGCCACATACATAGTATTGTGTACATTACAATAAAAATACAATGTCAAGTCAAACATTACAGAGTTTCTGTGTATATCTGACAAGCTAAAACAAGAATTTCCTTACCTTAGATTTGAAAGTTGAAATTTTGTACAAATATCGACAAAAGTGTTTTACAAGTCATCAATTAATTATTAAATGCATCTTCTATTGTAAAAATCCCTATTAGCTATATATCCAATTACTTGTTGACGATTATTATAATTACAGATTAAAATATTATTATTATGCAATCAAAGAATTCGTTGTTGTGTCGATTTTTAATTTTTACTTTCGGTTTTTTTCATTCCTTTGAACTTTTTCCGCTTTTATTGGCCCGCTTTCAGCTATCAGCAAGGAGAAATGTCTCGAGTGATGAGAATAAAAGATTTCTTTGCTAGTGCTTTTTAATTTTTCAGTATACCTTTGAAAAGTTACATTTGAAAATATATTCAACATAATAGAGACAGTTTTATGACATAAAATTGTCAAAAAATAATGTTTTTCTGCTTTACATAAAAAGACAAAACAGACCACAATGCATAAAATAATATGCATAAAATGTACACAAGTATTTATGGAAATTTGACTACTGATTGATATTATTCAAAGGTAAAATGAGTTCACTATGAATACTGATAGTATAAACAACAGAACTTAAATTCTTTATCTTTTCTTCATTATATCAAGTATATTTTGTCTCGTCATTTAAATGATGATGGGATTATTAGAATAATATGTAATACAAAGGACTAAAAACAAAAAACGAGACCACCAACAAAGAAAATCTTAGAAAAATGTTCTATATAGATTGTTGCAATATATTAGTACTATATATTATAGTATGTATAGCACAACATACTATCGATATACATATATATATTTAACATTACAATTTAGGGTTATTAAATATGTAAAACTATATATATTGCACGTGATTATACGTATATTTGACGTATACATAGATATAGAACCTTAGTTATTACATGTCGTTCTCTCTCTCTCTTTCTTTGTACTTTTCTGAAAAAAAAAACGTTGTTTCAAGTATAAACTTGCGTTTGACTGATTCTTTGTTTCTGTCATTTTTCTGTCAGTTTCAAAGAAGAAGAAGAAGAGCAACTAAGAAAGATTTCTCTAAGAAGATTATTAATTTTTTACTGAGTACTACACTATACACTCGACTGTCACAATAATATAATATATTTTTTACTTTGACATTTTCAACAAGGAAGAAGACAATAATTAATAATTAATTTTATTTGACCACTTTGGACATTTTTATTTTAATTTTCTACCCAAGTAATCATCTTTGAAGGTAAAATCGGTTTTTTTATACTTTTATTTGTTTTGTTTTGGTTTTTTTTAAATTCATGTTGAAGTGTTTTAAAATCCTTTAAAAAAACTATATATGTAATTTTGCCCTGTATAATAATATATCTCGAGTTAATATTATATGCATAATTAAATAATTTTGGTTGACAGTTCTTTTTTTTTACCATGTGTATTTTTTTAAATTCGTTTAAGTAATAATCTGCATTTTTTATAGAACCTGTAACAATTATTTTTTGATGGTATATTATGCATTATGAATATTTTTTATTTGAAATAAAAAATGGATTCTTTGTTCTTCTTTTTTTGTAGATGGATATCAAAGAAGAAGGAAAAACATTTCTTAGTCGACCAAAATGTTTTGGATTTGACTTCCAAAACAAAGTCCAAATTGCTTCGGCAGCCTCATCTGGATACGCGAGTGCTGAAAACTCTACAGTACAAGAACATCCTCCATTTGACTGGGATTCTGTTTATGGAAAACTTGATGATTTCACTCGTGGTGGAGAAATTCTTGAACCCGAAAGCTCTTTGGAAGAGGATGAAGAGGAGGGGAAAGTCCAAGTCACTCTATATACTGATGAGCCTGTTCAGTATGTTCAGACTGATTGTCATTTTACTGTAGAAGTCAATAGTGGAGTCAGTGCTTTTGATGATGAAGGAATTGTAGACTCTTTTGATCATTTTGAAGCTTGGGTTGTAGCACCATCTGGAAATAAATACCCAGTCAGTCGTACAAGTACAAATAGGAAAGAGTCCAAAATCATCAGTAGAAGATGGAGTGAGGTCATTTGTTCATTCCGTCCTTATGAATGTGGTCTGCATACTTGTTATGTGGAGACTGATTGTAAATCTTCAAATCCAAATCCTTTGACCATTAATGTTTCAAGGAAATATCAAGATTTTACTACCCTTCGTCCAATCATCACATGTGATATTGAGTATCCAAAGGAAGAAGTCCAAAAGGAGACTTATGAACCTCGTAAACCATGGGGATTATGCTCAAATACAAAGACTGAACAGGTATAAAAAAAAATCTTATGAAAATATAATCATAATCATTATTATTGTATAATGTATTTTTTAAATATTATATAATGTTATGATTTTATCATGCTTCATTTATACTGAAAGGTTCTATAATATATATAGATTCAAATGCGTGTATTTTTACACAGCTTGTTTTAAAAAAAAAATGTATCGTAATATCCATTTTTTTTATCTCTCTCTATATATAATAGGTAATTGTAGCGGATCGAGAGGAGCATGAAGTACTTGTCCTTGCTCCTGATGGAGAGATTGACTTTATATTTGGAAAACAGGGATCAGGACCTGGAGAATTCTTTAGACCAACTGCTGTTGCTTATAACTCGGTCCGAGATCAAATTCTAGTTGCAGACAAGGACAATCATCGTATTCAGATTTTTTCATCAAAAGGAGAGTTCATCAGTATGTTTGGACGAAAGGGTCATTATAATGGTCAGTTCTTCTTCCCTTGGGGACTAACCGTATCTAACAATGGTCAGTTCATTGCTGTGGCAGACTCTAGGAATCATCGTGTTCAATTGTTTAATGCTGATGGTGAATTCTTGAGACAATTCAAAATCGCCAACAAAAATGGTCTCAAAAAAAATTCTCATAATAAATCCGAATTTGACTATCCTCGAGGAATTTGCTTTGATAATGCTGGTAAGCTATATTTCACAACTAAAAAAATAAAATACAAAATATATGCATCTTTTATTCTTTTTCTGTTTCTCATGAGTAAATACTTAGTATTGTATGTCATGTAGTTGCAGAAAAAGTGTTATCTACATGAAATATTTTGAATATATTATTGTACTTTTTTTGTAGACTATCTAATCACTAATACAATGTAAAACCTCTTTTATATATAAAGTCTTGTATCTTTTGAGTTATACAAAAGACACAAGATCAGTATATCTATTAGATGTTGTACTGATATATACTATACTATTTGCATAATGTCTCGTTTTAGTACTTTGCTCTTTAAATATTTCACCTTTTGCAAATTATTTCTGTTCTTTACATTATGTTGGCTCACTATATCTATCTATAATCTATACTATGTCATATAATATATTATACAGGTATCAGAATGACAAAATATTATGAGTTTATTATGAATTTAACTTGAAAATACAACATGTACTATAATCTATAATATAGCATGTAGCATGTAAGTATGTAAGTTTAATTTTTTTTTGCTGATAATAATATGTTTTTCTTACATTTTTGTATAGGTGAAAACCTGTATGTGACAGACTTCAACACTCACAGCCTTGTCAAGATTGACATCCATTACAATCGAATGGAGAAAATTCTCACGGATCAAGACTTGAAACGACCACAAGGAATAACAGTGGATGAAGCGGACAATATTCTGATCTGTGATTCTCGACACAATTCTATCAAGGTGCTTTCACCGGATGGCAAACTTCTCACGGATATTGACAAAATTGGACACTTAAAAGTTGAATTGCCTCTAGACATTGCTATCATGAAAGGAGGTTATCTAGCTGTCTTGGATATGAACGGTAGAGTCCGAGTATTTTAATGTCATCAGTAGTAATAATCAGTATACGCTCGCTCTTTTCCCCTCCTTTTTTTTTACTGTTTATTATTTTCTTTGATAATGCTGATGAATATAATATGAGATGCCTATATTTTTACGTACTTATAAATTGTGACAGATAAATGGGCATCTACATTCTACATCATATATCATATAATTTTCAATTTTTCTCTGTTGTTCTTCTTCAACATGGACTATATTTTCGTTATTTATATTTCCAAAATATACGTAGTATATTATATATTTACACACATTGTATTTTTATTCTTCATTTTATCTGCGAGATATGTTACACGTCTCTTTGTTATGAGAAGAAAAGGGTACAGGATAAACGTTGTAGTGTTTTTTTGATGTGAGAGCACTCGTACACATAGTACAAAAACTTTTTATACAGTATTATCATACTATATTATTATGATAATTATAATAACTAAAACATGCATAGAGAATAGAGAAAAATAACTTTTTTTTACTATACATCAGGCTGTACGTTATCAAATGTAATACATTGTAGTTTTTATCAACTATATCAATATATTTTATACCTATCGTTAGTAAGTTAAAAGATTATAATTTATAATTTACTCAAAATTGTTTTTATTTCTGTTTTCTTATTAGTACAATAATTGATTACATATTTTTATTTTTGTTATGTTTTAAAATTTTAAATAATGTAATGATACTTACGTATACATTACACATTATACACAATAGTATGTAATATATGTTACATGAATAATAGTGCAATAGACTTTGTCCAGATTCTTCATATTTTTTATATATAAAATATAGACAATCAAACATATATAATCTGGTCAAAAATTACTCATAAAATTTATAATGTAGTACAACAGCACGGAAGGCAGTCAATATTATTTATTATTTATGCTAAAATGTTTTTGGTTCAACTGTACGACTTTTGTGGCGAACGGAGATTGAAAATGAGAGAGATTTTTGTACACTGCTAACTGCGAATATACATAAACTTTAGTTTCCAGTTTCCAGTGATTTACATTCTTACCTTTATACGACAATATATTATGTTGTTTTTCTAGTACACACATATTATATATATATATATTATATGTTATTAAAATAGATATAAGTTTTGACGAAGGGTGCTGTGATATGCCACTGAAAATATATACATAAACAAAAAGAAAAACTCGAAAGATAAAAAAGAGTCTCGTATTTACATACTAAAATACAAATCGTAAAGTATGGTGTGTAAAAAAATCGAATAAAATCTGAATTGAAAAAAATATATGCAAAATATTTAAAACACCTATACGTACAGTTTTGAAAAATACAAATATATATACATATTAAATTATAGAACTGTATATGATACTCACTACTAACAATGTTCTAAATATATGAAACCAAAAACAGGGAATTACTTTTATGTTTTGTGTACTTCCCAACATATAGATATACGTAAAATGTTATTTCCTTTGTTTCTGGTTACAGTCATTGTGTATGTAGTTATGTACCTGCGACACAACATCAGTAATTAGTATAGTATACTTATATAAATATGCAGCTTCTCTTTTTGTGATTTGAAGAACATATTGTAGGTATTTTTGAATACCATTATACTATAATATTGTACTGATTACCCCATTTTAATTTACTGTTATTTTGATTCCTATATATTATACTCATAACCACTATAGAAAAACTATAAAAACATATTATGTTATATTATATTTTATTACTACTTACTACTAAATACATTAAAAAAAAAACAGATGATTTTCAAAATACTGTTGTATGGATGACTACTTTGCTTTCTTTGCGTATTTACGAGAGGCTTTATACTAATTTTCAAAATTAACATGCATGAAATAAGCAAATGAACGATCTCAGTAGGGTTTATACAAATAGCATATAGCATAACTATATTATTGTCTTTTGCATTCTGCCATATATAGTTAATAGTTAGTATAGTTACACATGTACATATTATGTGTGTGGTGTGTGTACAATGTACAATGTACACACTTAACTTTAAATGTCATTTTTCATTAGTAAAAAGTGTCTCGTTGAGTTCTGTAACATTGAGGTTGAATGCAATCGGTGAAATAACATTTCTTGGTGAATAATTTGTTGCAAGTTGAAACTGAAAAAGTATGACCATGTAGGCGAAAACGTAACCAGTGAACTGAGCAAAAAACAAAACAAAACAACAACAACAATTTTGTCATTGCCATCTTGTTCATCAAAGTTACAATTCATAATTCATATTATCTAATATCTAGTCATAAAAAACAGTTTAAGTTTTATGTACAAATTTCTGCATTTTGCTTACTTTAACTAGTAGTCGTCGTTCTAGATATAAGCATTTACCTAAAACGAGCTTGCAGGGATTTTGACGCATAACATCTGTTATTTTCTTCAGTTCGAGCCTTGTTGATATATCAATTTTTTCCGGGTCAATTTGGGATAAGTCTTCTTCTAGTTTCATTTCCTGTATTTATTATAGTTTTATTTAGGTAATATTTGTGTGGTAATTGCACATATCATATCATATCTATTATATTTTATGCAGTTCAAAAATCACCTCATTGGAGATTTGTTCCGCAAAAATGACCTTTAATATAAGTCGAGCCATATGACCCGTACTTAAAATGGTACATATCCACATTTGAGTCGTTGCAGTTCTTGAAATGAGACTTACAAAGAGGATGAACAATGAATGGGTATAAAACATTAGATTATGTGCAAGCATTACGACCTGTTGAGGGGAATGCATCTCGCCTATTCTCTCCACTTGCTTCCTTAAAAATCTATAAAGTATTACATAAATATAATATCCCGTAGCAAATGTTTATACAAAATTGTGTTGTAAAAAATTCCTGCAGAGTTTGTATGCACAATCTGTGAAGAATT
>JAQGBH010003876.1:0-18481 GCA_034698265.1 Sminthurinus aureus
AAAATTGGAATTTTTGAGTTTCCCGTCATGTATTAGCCGGATCACGGCTGTTTATACGTAAAAGTCTCGTCCGGCTGATTTTGTACGGCCACGGCTATAATACGGGTTCTCGGGACTGACATGACGCTTTCTAAACATTTTAATTTCTCGACATTTTGTTATTATTTATTTACTAAAATTATCCAAATTTATCACATATTTATTTATTACACTTTCGATATTCGATATTTTACTTGAAAATTGAAAAATCTCACCTGGATTAATCGCGGACGTGAGTATTGACATGAAAATTGCGACGATGATGAATCCAACACCAATGCTGTACAAATCATACAGATTTTCCATCCCTCTTTTCTTTCCTCTCCTCTTCACTTTGGTGCCCAGTCTTAAAACAATGGCCTTTGCAAAAGTAAGAGTGTTATTCATTTTCCTGAATTTTCTTCTCTTTCGTTTGCTCGTACGGAGTCAATGTCAGTGCGGAATATTGAATATTGAATATCCAAAGTCCAAATGGCGTTGAATCTAAAAAACAATAGAGACGAAAAACAGAAAATGTAATTAATTACTGCGTATTTCGTTGTCCATTTTTTGTTCCGAATTTTCCGCATTGGTATTTTATATCATAATACATATATTTTTGTGGATATTCATCCGTCTTTAATCTCCACACTAAACACTTAAAGCTCTACGTTCTGTATTCTAGATTCTAGATTCTTGATTTTACACATGCAGATGAGGTTTGAGTGTTGAGTGTTGAATGTTGGTCGTTGAGTTTCTGTGAGCAAATCTGCACATGTGAGGCAAGAAAGCTTTTCTAGAGTCTAACTTGTATGTGCTATTTCTCCTTTTCTCCATTGTCATTTATCAGGAGTCTAGAGTCTCGAGTCCATTAGAATATTAAAACGGCCGAGGAGACAAAGGCCCATTTGTATCCATCTCCAATCTCCAATCTCAAAGTACAAAGCTCAAAGCACAAAGCTCCAATCTCCAATCTCCATCACACAACAATCAATATCAAATACAAACTCAAGACTCGAGACTCACTAGTCATTCGTCAGTACTCACTGTAAACTATTGTACAGGGAATTTGCTTCCAACGGAGAAAAAAATCCCAGCACTTTGTCTTTATTTATAAAGGAGAAAAACTACGGCATATAACTTGTATGCAAATTTTTGGCTAGTACTCGTGGCGTTTGTTTGAGCTTCCCCTTTTCACAAGGCGATTAAATTAAAATGTCTATACGCACATAAAAAAGCTATAGAACTCTGTAAAGATGCATAATATAAAATACAAAAGCCCACGCCATGGGTTTATGCAAAATGGAGAGCTGAAATATTTCAACCTATCAAACTTTGATTCATTCGCAGTTCTAGTTCTAGTTGAGCTCTAGACTCTCCACTCTCGATTCTCGAGTTTCAAGTCTAGAGTCTCGAGTCTCGAGAGTTGATGAGACTGACCAGCGCGAGTGAAGGAACAGACGAAAACGAGTGATAAATTGCAAATGGAAAAATGAAAAAGGAAATGGGATAGGGAAATCAATCCAATCCTCGTTCAATTTAAACTTCAAAGTCCAAACTCCAACTTATAAAATCTAGACTCTAGACGCTCGAGTTTTGAGTCTCGAGTCTTGAGTCTCGAGTCTCGTTTACACTTTGAACAGGCCTAACCCCGCTAAAAAACAAAACAAACGACGAAAATAGTCGATATAATATGAAACATGAAACGCCATAGATCAAGGCTCAAGACTCAAAAACTGACCTCTTTTTCTCCTCTTAAAATTATTAAATCTGCTCCTTTTCTAAAGCGCATTCATGCATAAACAGAAGCTCTATCAATATCGCATTTTATAAAATGTTACTTTAAATTTTAAGCTTATGCAGTATGCAGTTTGCAGGGTTAAAAGGTTTTCCCTATTTTTCCTTCCACAGAATTGTCAATTTTCTATGTATGAATTTCACACGTTTTTGAACTCGGAGCGTAAGAGACTCTACTTTTCTTTGGACATGTTGATGTATTTTTGAAGCTTACAACAGGATTTTCCATGGCTTGACTAATAGAATTTTTATCGTCATTGCTACGACTATTGCACTGCACTGAGCTGCAGTGTACTGTGTTGTCTTGTGTTGTGTTGTGTTGTATTGAGCCGGCAGTGAGCCAAAAAACAAAAGAAGAGGAACACGTTTAAAGAACGAGACAAAATGAGAGTGAAAAGTCAAACTCAACGTCAAAGTCAACCTTGACGTTACTTTTTTTGTCTATAGTCACAATACGAATGTGATTAGCAAGTTGACGTGTGCAATATTGAGCTCTAGCTTTGACTTTGGACTTTCATTTTGAAGAGTGACGAGTGTAGAAAATCATTTCTTTTTATGAAATGTAGAGTGTAGAGTCCAGAGTGCACCCTTTAAATTACGACCGTTGAAACCGAGACGGAAATTTCACATGGACTTTGAGTTTCGAGTTTTGAGCTTGGAGCTTTGAGCATATGGATAAAGAAGATTTTCTATTTTCTATTTTATCTGCAGTATACAATTGACAATGACAATGCCAATGGTATTCTATTGCAGTGCTATTTATATGATAGGCGTTGTTGGACTGAGTATGGAATGTTTTGCTGGATCCTCAATTCTGAGTGTCCAAGTCCAAAAGTCCACAAGTCAGTCAGCACAAGCCAAGTAAAATCGAGTCAAGTCGAGTCAGTTGAGTTCGGCATGGTCGACTATGGTGACGTTTCTCATTTCTCTCTCATTGAGAAAAAGAGAATAGGATTGAGGAGATGAAATCCAGCTGAGTATCTGTCCTCTGGTCTCTTTTATTCCATCTCTGTTTTATTTTCTTTTGTTGTCCTCCTTCGTCGTCCTCCGTGTTCCGTGTTCACTGTTCAATCCTCACCTTTTGTGTATGTGTGGTTCAATGTACAATAGAATCTAGTTTAAGGTTTTAGCTGTTGGCTTCTCTTCCAAATTTCATTGGCACGGACTGACTTGACTCGAGACTCGACTATTCGACTTGTCTTGTCTTGACTCAACTCAACTCAACTGGGTTTGTCACTGTCCATCGGCATCAGAGGGATTCACAAAGCCATTTCTTTCCATTTCCTCCACATTCTCCTCTCCGTTTTACAGTACAAAGTACAAAGTACAAGGTACCGTAAAGAAATAGCCCGAACCAGAACCAGAAGGAGAGAAAAGTGACAAAAGTATTTCTCATTTCATCTCATCTCATTCCATTTCATTTTTGTTGTCATTGTGATTGTGACTGCGATGGCTTTGCCACTCTTAATAAACAACAACAACTCGTGTGAAATACAAAATACAACTACAAACACAACCTGCACGGTGTAAACTTTACAAAACAGAACGGAATAGAATGGAATGGGAAATGAAATGGAAAATGGAATGCCCTAAGAAAGGACACGAATACAAAATACGAAATACAAAAAGAAAACACCGACACCGATTCCACTGTCGATGGACACTGTCAACGGAGCAAATAGAATAAAATTGAAGGAGACCTCCAATGTTTTGGTATTTGTATTTTCTACGTATTTTTACTGTAATTTTTAGGAAGCGCGAACACTTGTTTTTAAAAAGCCGATAGGAATTTTCGGCGCATTCACCGGTCACCGGTAAAAAAGCGGAAGAGAATGTAATGAAGAAACGTCACGATTTAGACCTTAGACGTCAAAGGAACTCCTCAATGTGAATTTCAATATTGAATCTAGTTAGATTTCTACAGTAAAAGCATTCCTCTTCACGATAATGCTCCAAAAACTGTCTTGAAAATTCTAAACGGCGTCAAAGTGAAGCAGCATTTTAGGAATTTGACTAATTATTACTCATGTTTTAAATTTCAAATTTCAAATGACGGAGAGAAAATCTTGAGAGGATTTTGATGAGAAATGAGAAACATTGTGCAGTTTATCCAAGTCTACGGTCTAGAATCTAGAATTTAGAATTTTAGTGTTGGAGGAATTTTTTAAAACGACTTTAATAATCACTGGAAATTATTCAAAGAGATGGACACCTGGAAACTGGAACTTGAAATTGCGACACTTTGATAATTATGACAACTTACCTCAATTTATCTCCGTGTCTTCTACTTTTGGGCCTTCTTCCTGTTCATTCCGTTTTCCGGCAAGTGGTAAAATGTACAAATTGAGTGGTTCACCGTCACTCTTTTACTGCACTGTCGTGTATTTTCCTTGTAGATTTTAGCTCGTAGATGAGTGAGATTGGAAACGATTAGTCGAGATCTGTTAAGAGCGCTGAAGCAAATGGGAAAATGAGAATGCAAATGAAATGGAGAAGAAAAGGAGAACACGGGTAATTTTCATACACTTAATTTATTATTTTTCACTGTGACAAATACTGCACTGCGCTTTTCACAAGCTACTGAATACTAAATACTGAATCCTTGAATCCTGTGATACAAAATACGCTAACGTACACATATATTTTTCGTCACTGTCACTTTTACTCTGACTCTGACGCTGACGCTGAATTTTACCTACTCGGTCGATCTTTGACTCTTTTTTCTATTCATTTTGCTATTTCAATTTCGCATTTGTAGTCGCAGTCGTACTCGGTTTCGTATTCGACTTGGACTTTGTTTGTATAAATTCCTTCCGCGTGTTATTTCATGTTCTGTAGAATGGAGAAATGAGGAATGAGGAATGTGAGAAATTTCACTACGTTTCTTGTAATAAATGTGACGTTTTTAGTTCGTACTATGTATAATGATATTCGCATTAACAGGAACAGGAGAATTTATGTAGAAGAACAAGCACAAAAATATTTTACGTCTTGTACGTTTGTACGTTTGTATTTTCAAGCCTGATCTGTAGTAAAAACTATTGCAGTCATATCATGTCATGTCATGTCACACGTACTAACATAATATCTACAAAATTCACGTAACATTACATACAAATTCCGCATCAAAATCATGGTAAAAATCCGTAAATGTAGATTGTAGATTTTTCAAATTTTTCTCAGTTTCTGTAGAACGCAAAAGTACATTACGCAAGAGCTGACAAAATTCGGCATTCACATTGTTTTAGTTTTTACTCTTTTCTAATAAAAATGAGTGTCGCAAAAAGGAGCATGATTTTGTCATCGGATCCCGGTATTCGGTTTTAGGTATTTGGGCACACTTTTGGGAGTTTTGGGAATTTCGGAATTTTGGGAATATAAAAACTTTATCTTTTCTCATTCTCAAGTGAGTTGGTGCCTCGTGCTGGAACTAGAACTGGAGCTGGAACCGGATAATCTTTTGTTTGCTGGCAGTGGGACGGGAACTGGAACAAAACATGATACTTTTGGTTGTTTAGTTGTTCATGTACATATTTTTACATGGAGTCTTGTATATTCAGAGAAATGAAAGTGAAAGGAACAAGAGTTGAGTCTCGAGTCTTGAGTTGCTCTTCTTTTGCCTTTGTTGGAGAGGGAAAAGTATCTCGAATACGCCTCTACGTCCAACACAATTCAAGTCTTGGTTTAATTCAGCTAATGCACTTTGAGCAGAGTTAAAAGGCTTCATTTTTCATACAACCTTCATCTCTGTGGACTCTGGACTCTGGACAACACAAAAGTGGATAGACACACAGACAAACCAGTACATTGTATCTCTTCTCCATGGAATCTGGATGTGGATGTGGAGGAATTGCCGTTCCTGATGCAGAAGCCGGAGCCGGTTCCTGTTCCCTCTCGCAATCCCGAGTGAAAACTTGAAGTCGAGGATGGGGACGAGGACGAGAACGAGGAAGAGAATTCCATTGCCCTAGCCACTTTAATTATTTTCCCATTCTCCACAGTCTACGATCTACAGCCAACAGTCAAATGGAAAAGAATAGAATAGAAAACAGAATTCTCTACACTCTACACTCTACAGTCTACACAGATAGTTTCATGTGGAGAGAGTACACTTTGTGTTTAATAGATAGAAGAGAGTGACACATAATGATAATTTAGATGTTCCTCGAGGCCATGCCATGGCAATGGCCTGGCATGTCATGGCTGTTTTCCAAAATCCTCCAGATAAATTCTCGAGAAATTGATAAGAAAGTTAATGATAATGACCGACGACCGACGACCGAAGAAGAACAACGACCAAACAAGGAACAAGGAAGAAGTAACAAGGAGCAAGGACAACCGGCTACACACTCTCACGCTCACACACTGTAATAAATCCTCCTGTCTTGTTTCGTCTCTTTCACCTTCACAGTACAAATTACAATGTACAATGTACAAACTGTAAAGAAAACTGACTCTTAGAAATTCGATTTTTAAAACGGCACAGAGCAAAAATATTTACTTGCAACGAACAAAACAAAACAGTACAAACGCAACCAAGATTTTCACTTTAATTTTTCGTAGACGCAATTGTTTGCATTTTATTATTTTAGAGCATGTAGCATGTAGCATGTATCTACTGGGTTGGATCTAATTGTGAAGAATTGCCTTTAAGTTGGTATTTATATCAACCGGCGTTGAACTAAACAATCAACATTTAATTTTTTGGAGCATTTTAACGCCGTTTAATGATTTAATGAATGAAAGTGGAACTTCATCTTCAAAAGGTGGATTGTTTGTGATACACAGTATAAGGTCTTTACAATATTAATAAACTGTATTGTATTTAATTCAAATTTCTTATGTCAACACTTGTATAATTTACAAAAATTCGAGTCACCTTTCTTTGATTTTTTCACAGTGCTTCAGTAACTTCAAATTCTATGGAAATTGTAAATTGTGAGTCAGAGTCAAGAAATCCAAAGCAAAATCGAATCTCACGCCTGAACACTCAGTGACGCTAAAGAAACTTCACTTTTTTTATGAATACGAACACACAAACACACATGTTTTCTATTGAGTATCAACTTATCAAGTATGAAAAGTATGAAATATTTGTATTTATTATTTATTATTTGCGCATAAGCTTAAACTTTTGCATTCTTGTTCACTGTTCGGTGTTCACAAGTTGGGATATTAATGTCAGTCGTGTTGAATGATGTTGTCGTAAGTTTGGAGTTTGAACACTCTTCTTCTTTGCGCTTTCTTCTCCATTCACCATATTTTGTACATTGTATAGTTTATAACTTGTAGTGTGTGTGTGGTCTATTGCTCTACATTTTGTTATTATTTATGGCTTCTCAAAAGTCAATTTCATAGTTTATCTCCTCGTCTTCTCCGTCTTCTGCTTTGGTTTTGATTTTGGTTTTCACTTTACTGTAATTTTGGTATTTACATTGTTTATGTTGTGTTGTGTTCTGTTGTACAAATTATTCTGGTTTATATCGTGTATCGTATATTGTGCACTAGAATTTGTAGGTTGTAGATTGCAGATCGCAGATAGATTTTAACTTTGATACTGTCAAATGTTTTCCGCGTAAAGGATATTTATCTCATTGTACACAGCGCAGAGCGCAGAGTGTACGATGTATAAAAACGTATAGTATTTTCTTCCTTCCCCTTCCTTTCACTTTCACCCCTTCACAATGCAATACAGAACATACACAATAAACCACACATTCACGCTCACATTCTTATTCACACCAGCTCACACACTCACTTTAAAAGTCGCAGTTCCAGTCACCCATCAGCTACTTTCACTCGATCCCGAACTGGAGCTGGAAGTTAAACTGGAAATAGAACCGGGAAGAGGCAATTTAACCAAGTCAATCGTAAACTATTCAAGCCCCAACACAGGGCACTGTACAATGTACAATGCACAACACAACAAAGTACAATAGAATATCGTTGAAAATACAGAGGCTCAACTTGTTCCAATGTTTCACGCCCGAATGACTTTACCCGAATTTCTACTGTTTAGATTTTAGAGTAGCTACAACTTACAAAGTACAAAGTACAAGAGAATTGAGAATCGAGGATCGAGAATGGCGACAGATTTGTTTGTCATGAGTCAGGACTTGAGACTTGAGAACGGAGAATGGAGAATCAGGGATCGCGACTTGGAACTCGTCTCCTTCCTTTTGAACGTCTTCAACGTCCCGAAACTCGCGTCAATACTGCATGAAATTTAGAGGAGCAACCTCGAATTATATCCATCCAGAATCCAGAATCCAGAATCTAGAATCTAGAATCGAGAATTCAGACAAACGTAAACGTAAACGTAAAATGTTCCGTCTCCCGTCTCTGTCTTGTGTGTGTTTTCCCCTTGCACTTGCTCTTGTTCTTGTGCTTGTTCTCTTTTACAGATATTCCTCTCCACTCGTTGTTCAACACTCGACATTTCACTACATGTTTCTCCTTCTCTTGGCTCTCTGCTTTGGCTTTGGTTGGGGCTTTCCTTTGCTGTTACTTTTACTGCTACTTTTGGTTCTACTGCTACTCGGATGTGATGTGCGGCATTCGCATTCCCATTCCCATTCACATGCGCGATATTTCACAGAGATGTGAATTCACTCGAGGCACCCACGTTTACTTTCACGTTACGTTAAGTTGGGCTAGTCTAGTCGATCCACTGCAACTCTTCTGTTTTCTCCGGCTCTTTCTCCGGCTCTTTCTCTTTCTAGATCCTAGAGCCGTGAACATAAGTGTGGAAAGTGTGGAAGTTTGTCTCCATTTCCATCCTCATGATCATCGGGATGATGATGATCATTGTCATTGTCGTTGTCACCGTCTTGGTCTTGGTCTCGGGTCTTCATGATGTCATCATTATGCACGGCTATTCAAATTCACATTTGCATTCATTTCCACTCCTTTCTCAAAGGTTGAATAGGAATAGGAATATGAATGTGAATCAAGGGGAACGGAACGTGAACGGTGAGGTGTGAATATAATGATGTTTGAATGTTGAATGCTGAATGAATTTGTGTTGAGAGTTGAGAGTTGAGCGTAGAGAGTAGATGAATCCAAATTCAGGATCCAATGAAATGATTCCACTTTCTTATGGGAACAAAGTGGAATTTCTACACTCTACAGTCTACATTCTACAGTAACACTTTAGTCATATCTACTAAAACTATTCATGTGTACTCTGCATTCTAGAGTCTAGAATCTAAAGCTGGAGCTGGAGAAGTTTTCCTCGCGGCTCAATTCCTTCTGGGCTAATAAGTTGAAGACAGAGAGAGAGAGAGAGAGAGAGAGAGAGAGAGAGAGAGAAGACTCTCATCTCTTCTTCTTCTGCTTCTTTCTCTGTTCATATTTCCGTTGTTTCTAGTTTCTAGTTCCTTGTAATGTAAATACTCGGTGTATGTGTTATGTATGTATTTGTCTTGGGTGTACTTTGTACTTTGTGTTGAACGTTGAAGGAGAAAGAGCATTACTGATATTTGTAGTTTGTAGGGGGAAGACGGTGAAATTACCCTTATTTGTCTTTCTCCTTGTTGTGATGGCGAATGGCGAGTGGAGAATGGAGGATGGAAAGCGCTACTCTAATTATGGTTATTATTTTTCTCTCTCTCGTTTTCTCTCTTCAATTCCTTCATGCTCCTCCGTTTCGTTTATTTATGATGGAAAACATGTTTCCGCTCCCGGCTCGGACTGGCAAGTGGAATTTGGAATAATAATGAGGATTCTGACGGAAAACCGTCATCCTCATCGTCTCATCGTCACCGTATCAGTATCATTATCAGTAACAACAACAATAATCGTCATTGTTATTGGAATTGTCATTGTCATTGTCATGGGCGTAGGCATTGTTTGTACATTGTTCAATCGTCCTCGTCCTCGTTCTCGTTCTCGTTCTTGTTCTTGTTCTTGTTCTTGTTCTCGTACTCGCATTGATGTTTGTTTTCATGTACATTTTCTCGCTACAGATTTTTATGGGAGTGATTCGCCCAAATTTGTTCACACATGTTTCGCGGACGTGAAAATTATTCAGTCGGTAAATACAAATATTCAAAGTAGAAATGTGGAAAAAATAGGAACGTGAATAAAACGGTGGAAAGGAGAATCCAGTTTGTGATATTTTGTATAAAATGGGAATGACAATGACGATTGACGCTGAGTGCGAGGGATAAGCTAAATATTATGAGTGTGAGTGCGAGTAGGAGTATTAGGCTCATACGTCTATTTGTGAAGGGAGGAGGGAGAAAATGGGAGGAACGTGTTGGTTTTTTACGAGGCATAGCCGTCTATCTACAATCTACAATCTACAGTGTACACTGTACACTGTACAGCATGAAAAAAGTGAAAGCATTTCTCTTTCTCTTTCTCCAACTGTAACGGTGACTGTACTTTAGAGTTAGATAAAAGACACGAATATCTGGATATCTGGGTCCAGACTTCAAGAGTTGCAAAGCTCCAGAACTCCAGAACTCCAGAGTTTTAGAAGGAGACTTGTAAACGTATGAATCTCTCAGTCTCAGCGGAAAAATATGAGGAGGCTCGACGCTCCAGACTCGAGACTCCCCCACGCATATTTTTTGCTCTCATCCCAGTTCCAGTTTCCACTTTCCACTTTTTCTAAGGATTCAACATTCAACAGCCAACAGCCAACAGACAGAAACATAAAGAGAGGGAGAGAAAGAGACAGACAGAAATTTTGGTCATGATGATAATAGCCGTCTTCATTTTCATCTTTATATTCTGCCCCTTCACAGTTCACAGTCTACAGTCTACAGTCTACAGTTCACAATCCACATCCACATTCCGGAATCCGGACAAAACTAAATGCATAAACTATACAGGAACATGAACATCATGAACTACGAACTCCCAACTATAAGAGCCATGAACTACGAACTAGGCCAAAAAATGTTTGTAAAAATAATTGTTTAAGTTTCATTTAAATATGTAAACTTGTGCTCATGCAAAAAAACGCGAGAAGGAAAGAAAAGGGAACGTCACGAAAATTTTTCAAGCATTATCAAAATATGGAAAAGTGTAAAATGAACTGAAAAAACTCGGAATTTTGAACTCCATGTTCAACTTCAAGTCCAACGTCCAAGTTGAACTAAACTCGTGTAATTTAATGAGAAAAAAGTTGACTAACTTTTTCACTCACTACTTTTTAGTTTTTTTGCCCTTGAGATAGAAAAAGAACTCGAGTCTAGATTCTAAAATCTACAATCTAGAGTCTAGTCTAGAATTTAGAGAGCGGACAATACAGAAGACAAAACAGAGAATAGAGAAGAGAGGACAGAGATTTCAAGGGACATATCATTTCATTTTCAGTGGGCGATTATGATATGATATGAAAATGATGTTATAAAAGTGTCTGTTATATCAAATGTGCGACATGCGTTCCCTTGCTTGCAGTCCGACTGCAATCCCTCGTGATGCGCTGCGTTGGAAATGAAATGATACGAAAGGATGTGATATTTGGCTCGTGTATTTTGTAGATCTGTACATTGTACATTGTACATAGGAAACTGGCACTGTACTGGTTCTTTCTTTTTCCCTGTCTCTTTCTGCTACTGTTGTGCGTAACATGTAAAATGTAACATCTCTATGAAAGAAAATGATATGATATGATTCACCCGTTTTTCCCGTTTCTTCCCTCCTCCAAATTCTAGTTCCAAACTGGAGCTCTTTTTATAGATACATTTTTGGCAAAAGTCTCTTTCTCTGATCTTTTGCTCTTCTGCTTATCCAGTTCCAGTTCCAGCTCCAGTTCAAACATGATCATTCTACTTGAAGAGGAAGAAGATGATGATGATGGCGAGGACGATGCCTGTGTGAAATGCTTTAACTTAAGTGTCATTGTGCTTCCCTGTCTGTCTGGATGCTGGATTCTGAATCCTCGAGAGTTGTACATTGTAAAATGTACGAGTAAGCTGACTCGCTCCCTCTTTTTTCCCTTGGTAACATTCTGCTACTGAAACTGGATTTGGATTTGGAGCTGGAGCTTGAACTTGGGTTTGAATTTTGGCTATTTCCCACTTTCCACTTGAATTTTATACACTCTTGATACTTTTTGAAATCTGCTCAAATATCCAGAATCCAGACAGTAGACTCTAGAGTTCAGTTTACATTCTACATTGTGCATTCTCCAGGCTCAGGTTTCAACTGGATTGTGGATTCTGGATTCGAGGGTGTTGAAAGAAATTCAAGTATGAAAAATCTGATGCCCCGTATAAAAGTTAATATGATGGCCTATTGTAAATCTTTGCCCGTTCCCCTCGCTTCTGCTCCATTCTGTTCTGTCCTGTCCTGTTTACGTGTATTTACGCAATAACCTCGCCGTGTCATGTGAATCCACAAAAATTTTCACCTTCCGCTCCTTTTAAAACTCGAGGCGCGAGACTCAAATTCTCCAGTACAATCGACAGTCAATGGGCGACCGTTGAAGTTGATGTTGATGTTTGCGTTGTAGTTGTAGTTGTAGTTGGCATCGGTTTTGGAGCTGAAGAGGGGCTAAAGTGCAAACAGGGGAAAATGGTTACACTTGAGCGTCGAGCGTTCAGGGTTGTGCATTGTGCGTTGAAATTTGAGCATCTGTACCCTTTTTCCACTTGTGTGGCAAATGTTTGCCTAGTCGAAGTCCATGTCGATGTCATTCTCCTCGCCGTGGTCGTTATTATGACTAGATCCATTTTCACATGATGGAATCTGGAATTTTCAATCTGGAAGATGACGATGACAACGGCAATGACAATGACGCTGATGTGCATGAGAATGAGGATGAGGTGAAAAAAGATGGAGCAATTTTGAATCCTGCATCACAAATCGTTATAAATATAACGATAAGCATAACGATGACTACAAAGGCAATGGCAAGAGCAACGAAAAGAGAATGGATGAAAAAGCTGTTTCTTTTTATATTTTTACAAACAGATTGAGGAAAGTCCCCGAGGCAAAATGCAAAATAGAGTGTTGTTCTCCAGTGTTCGGCGTTCAGAATCTAGAATCTAGAATCCATGAGGGAGCGACTGTACTCTTCTCTCTTGACGAAGGCAAAGGCAAAGGCGGTAGAGAAAGTAATGCACTGGGAATTTAGAGCCTGTTTCTGCTCCAGTACTGGAATCCTGGAGACTGGAAACTTGGGACTGGATACTGGAGACTGGCCTTTATGAATCTGGAACCTCCTCATGATTTTCGCTTTCCCTTCGGTTTGGTTTAGTGGTAATGTAACTGCACTGCATTTTATTATACAGCCAACAATCTACTCTCAACGCTCAGAACATGTGTCATGCTCAATATACAAACGCAGTGCAAAATAGTGTTACGTAAGTGTGATCAAAATAGCCGGGAGCAAGGAGCAAAGCATTTGCTTCTTTTACTCTTTCTCGAGCTGGAACTGGAAATAATGAAGGGAGGGCAACGTACTTCCGCAAATATGAAACGAGCTAACGAGAATGTAGAATCTAGAATCGAGAATTGAGGATCGAGGATCGTGAAACAAGGAGAGCAAATAGAAAATAACGAGGAGGTGGAAGAGAATGCGATCTGAGCAGGAAGAGGAAGAGGAGCGTTTGTAGTCTAGAGTGTGTAGTGTGCTCTTTTACATTAACGACAATTGAAATAGCCACGGTTAAAACACGGTTCTGGGTCCAGGATCAAGGTCATGTTTACAGTTAAATCCTAAGGTTAAATCGTTAGTTCAAAGGTTTACATGAGCAAAGAGAAAGCGGTGTAGAAAATGGGAGAACGTGAAGCCGAGAGGCGGAGAAGGTAATGTCAAGCACCTGAATTTAAACTGAAACGCGAGTTATATAATGTTATGTTATGTTCAGCATCGTATCGTATCGTTTCGTATCGCATCGTATCATGTGTAACAGTAAATTTAGAGTATATTTTATACCTGGCGGCTCCAAAGTCCAAAATCTAAAGTCTACATCCCCAATTCATGTTCCAGATTGCCCGAATTTCTCTCTTTCTCGTTTTTGCTCCACTAGAATACTAGAAGCAAGTCAAAAGAATCCAGAATCCAGAATCTAGAATCCAGAATCAGGAACAGAACCGGAAACCAACCAACACGTACTAAATCTAAATCTAGGTTCTAGATCCAGATCCAGAACTGCAACACAGATGCCGACCAGCGTATAGCGTACAGGAGCAAAAGGTAATTTAAACAACAAACAGTAGCAAAAGGCATAGTTTTTGTGTGTTGAGAGTTGCAAATACATAGAATACGGAAGATGGAGCACGGTCAAAGCAAAATCAAAATTAAGGAGCCTCGAGGACTCGAGAACTCAAAGACTCGAAGATTTTGGGAGGCCATCGCCATCCTTTTGATTTTTGATGGTACCCATCATGAGCATGAGTTTTCTACCTGTCTTACAGCAATTGACACTGCGTATCCTAAATTCTAAATTCTAGAAATACAAATTGATAATTGATATCCAAAAATGTTCACCTGGTCCTTCAAAGTTGAATCAAACCTCAATCGGCAAAGTGCAAAGTATGTTGAAAGGGCCAAGATGTTACAAATTCATGCATTCATCTTTTAATCAGTGGGTTGATAGTTGATAGAAACGCCACCACGAGCGAAAAGAGAATTTTATCCTTTAATCAAGCAAAACAACCGCAAATTGCACACTCGACATCTGGTTTAAAAGATTCAAGTATTCAAGATTCAACACATAAATATTTTTATTGTATGCTCTTTGTGTAATGTGTAGTAGAAAAACACATGTACTGAATAATTCCGCCTAGTTTCTGGTTTCTGGAGAACCCGGAAGCGGGACTTTTGATACGGCTTATTATTCTAAATTCAGTTCCAGTTCTACAACTAGAATTAAGAATGTAGAATGAAGAATGTAGAATGTGGGATGTGGACAAATGTCAAAATGTATGTCTGCGTGGATGATGACAATAAAATGGTGATATTAAGTCACCTCGAGGGATTTATGATGTAGGACGGTTGACGTATGACGGAAGAGGACGGAAGTAAAAGTAATAAGTAACTTTATGCTTTATTCATCCACAGATCCACAGATCCAGAATCCAGAGGCTTATTCCTTCATTCATTTTCATACGTCTTTTTGTACATTTTCAAAGTTTTTGCATGTGCAGACTGTAGACTTAGACATATGAACGTTGTACATTGTACATAGACATGCGACAAAAGAGATGAGACATGAGACACGAGACGCAAGACATGAGACGCTAAACGCTGAAGAAGACAAAAAATGACATAAAATGAGCTTTCACATTCAACGTCAGACAAAAGTCACTTTGTTGTCACATGTCTTTTCACATTCTAGTTTTCTGCTCTTTTACGTTTCTACTTTAGTATCTCGTAGATTCGCTTTTTTCTCGAGGTAAAAAAAAGAGAAAGTGACATGAAGAATGGGAATGAAACATGAGAATTAGACATCTTTTGTCTATTTACTCTTAACCGGCAGCCAACCGCCAGCAACCGGCAAACGGAGGAATTTGCCGTATCTACTTTTGCCGACTGTCTAAAGTCCAAGTATTTGCAGTTAGTTTGCTGTGAATTTTTTCTCTATTATCCATTTTCTTTGGAATTTGGGAAAATTTGTATTCGCATTTGTATTGGACTTGGATCTGGAATTGGGAATGGAACTGAAACTGGCAGCGGAAAGTGCGTATGTTCAATGTTGAATGTTGACATTTCCGGTTGGCTGATCTAAACTTTAGCTCTTGAGCGACAGGTGACAGTTGACATTTGGCAGGTGACAGCTGACGAAACACAGTACCGGGTGACGGTTGATAAAAGAACAGCACTTGTCTACATTTTCCACGTGATGTTGAATCTTGACACGGGAATTTTGGCTATGTTGAATGCTCAACATTGAATATTGAACGGAAGATGATGCGTGCAAAAATATTGTACAATTTCTTTACATAGTGTACGCTTTGCAATTAAAGTTCAGATCAATTAGTGAAAATTCAAGTTACAATAATCACGGGCTTATGGTGGATTTTTTGAACTGGGCACATTTTAATTATAAATAGGATGGATTTAGAATTTATTTAGACAATGTTGAATATTGCACATTTTAATATTTTATCTATTTTTGCCCAACTTTTGTCGTTTGTCCAGAGTTTAGAGAATTACAAACTCTGTAGCTGCAACTCTCAGCTTGTGCTGTCAACGTCGAAAAGGTTAACCGGCGTCGAACCCCAACAACACAAATATTTTTTGTATTTTGTATGAAATACAAGGAACAAGGAAAAATTGGTGTAGTAAACTCCCCTTTAATGTTTGACATAGAAAATGTGATGATTTTTCGACACTGAACTGTGAACTATGGACAGTGGACAAATGACTCATTTATTCACAATTCCCAAAAAATCAAGCTCCTTGCATTACTTTAATCATTTATCATTTATCCGATAAGACGTCATTGATTTATGCGTATATCTAATATTCACAGGACAAAATTGGGATTTCACACATTTCTGTTGCACATGGCATCCTTGCATTTTTTGACACAATGACGATGGTCGATGTAATATTTGACTAGTTTATTGTCTCTTGTGTGGATTTACGCTTCTTAGTAAATCTATCGTACAATTTAAATGTGATTCATGTTGTGAACGTCAATGGCAATTTCTGGAGTTTTGAGTTTTGAATCTAGAATCTAGAATCCAGAATCTCGAGTCTTGACCTTATCGATAGCCAACAGTCATCGTCAGTTCTTTCAGTTTCCAGTCAATCTTTTGAGGTTTTATGCTGATTACTTGAGAAATTGCAATATGTGCAATGTGCATCAAGGTGATTCATCCAATCCTTTCATTCTGATTTTACTTTCCCAGTTAAACTCAAAAGTCAAAGATTGTCATTTTACTAGTAAGAGAAAATTGCCATGTCCGTATTTCCTGAAAAGTCTCAAGTCTCGAGTCTAGAGTCTAGAGTTGGATTTTTCATCGCATAAAACTACAAAAGGTCAGATTCTGTGGCAGTTGTAGCAGAAGCCCAAGAAGCAGCATAGAAGACAAAGTCACTGTCAAGGAGCAGAAGTACTCAAAGGAAAACGGGATTTTTCATTTATAAATCCACCAGACTTGTAACGTTTCTACTCTATACATTTTACATTTTATGTCTTAAAGGAAAACCTTTGGTCAACATCTAGTAAAAATCCATCATTCACTTTTCGGCCACCCAGCAAAAATACAAACACAATTACCAATACAACCAGATCCAGAAATCATGAGTAAAATCGGAGTCCCTTCATCACCAAAACCAAATCCACAACAACAACGACAAAAACAACAAGCAGTAATTCAAATGGCCTAAAATCGGACCACGAATATCAGTACAAATTCGAGTACGAATCCGCCTCAAAATCAAGGAGGGCGCTTGGCACGCACGGTGACGCTAGTGGCCATCATTTTGAAACTGGTAATGTAAAACTCAAAGCTATCAACCCTCAACTCCTAACCTATTTATTTACATGTTAACTTGATATAATATATGGGATTAATGCACTAATACACAATTGCTTGAAATTTTAAATTTTGAGCACACGATTATTACCGCCATTTTCGTGCAAACGACAGATATACGTATGCAAAATGCACAATGTATAATGTATTAATGTATGAAATATTTGCATTTTTCAGATTGTCGCCATTATTGGATTCGTTGTGAGTGCAGTTGTGTTGAATCATGTTTCCTCTCACGCAGAAACGCGGGAAGAGGTTGGTAAAGAAGGCGGGATGACACCTGACCGGATCTCTATTGCTTTGAGTGGTAGGTTAAATATTCATTTTCATTTTCATTATTCCTACAAAGTTTTGTTTTCTTGTCTATTGTCTATTGTCTACAGAATCTATAATTTTTCGCATAACCTCTCTCATTGCTTAAATTGTGCACAAACAACAAACAGCCAACAACCAACAATTGTTGATTATTTTGATCTTTGATCGTAACTGTGATTATTGCTTATAATTAGGATTCTAATATTTTTTATTGTTTTTTTGACTGCCATGTAGTGATAAAACGGTTTGCGGGTTTGCTGTTGGGTTTATTCGTCCTGCTCATCCTCGTCTATTCTGTGATACTTCGTGGAGTTGCCAAGGAAAATTTGAGGCTCATTGTCCTTTGGATTGTTTTGCTGATCGTGGAAATTATATTCCAAGTTTTTGTCCTTATCATCATTTTTGTCCTTGTTCTACAGCCCCAAGATTCCGGTCCAGAAGCTGCGTTCACTCTTTTCAAGTTTAGTGTACCTCTCATCTTCAACCTTGCTTTCCTCAATTGTGCTATTGACTTTTGTAAACAAATCAACTTGAAGAAATTCCAACGGCACTGTTATCGTCAAGCCAACAGCTGAACTTGAGTATAACTTAACTTTTATACACAAATATGTAGGGGATTGCGGGGCATAAATCCGCATTTTAAACTTGATTTAATTACAATTAACTGATGATTTACATGCAGAAATTCGCAATGTAGTACGAAACTACATACTTTTGGCTACGAGAACATGGTATTTTGCGATTTTATACCACACCCCTATGTTGTGGGAGGAGGTGTGAAAAAGTCATGTTCAAATACATTGCGTGGGGCAAAAATCCGCTCGTCGTGGGGCAGTATTCCGCACAGCATTCCATTTCACATATTGGCGTTGCAGTTCAACAAGGAACGTCAAGAGCTCAG
>JAQGBH010003877.1:0-18480 GCA_034698265.1 Sminthurinus aureus
ATGTCTTTTATCTCCTCGGCAACAAATTTATGACTATATTTTCAAAGTCCATAAAAACAAAGCTTGCGACTAGACTGTATACATTATATACATGTTTAGATTGTTTAGTCTATAAAAAGTCTGGGGTCACACAGAACATGAATTAAAGGGTCTTTTCAAATGCATCCTCAATACTCAAGTTCCAAGACCCAAGACGACATGATGTATTGTATAATGCTCTAGGCTGTACATTTTAATCTAGTGACTATCGAGTCACTAGATTAAAATTAGATGAGTTGGAAGTGTGCGATTTGAGGTTTGAGGTGTAACATTAAATCCGATGAGGTGGGGTGAACAAATGCATGAACTGGAAAGAGTTTTCCCTATTTACCGATTTCTTAGATACATATTCCTCACAAGAAACAACCGTTATAGTTTGTTTGGAGTCTTTTAAAAAAGGTAACTTGAAACAAAGCACCAATTGGAATAATTATGATGGTTATAAAATGTAAAATGTATACAGAAATAGTTATTGCTATTTATAATCATTTGTTTTAATGACCTGTATTTTATCGGTACTTCGTTTTGCGCTTCTTTCATTTCTATTCTCATAACTCAAAACTCAAAAGTTACATCATATATCAAATGCAATAAGCAGTATGCAGCAAAAGCAAATAAACACGGATATAAATCTAAATTTACTCCATACTCCATACTAGTTCGGTGCAATCTTATCTAACAGACGTTTGTATCATATTAATGAGAACTAAATCCATGTACTTCACCTATACTCTTTATTATTATATTCTATACTGTACTTCCTTCTAATTACTCCTTCTCTATTTGATAGGTTTACTATGAAGAATGCCTACATCAGAATCGAACATTCATTTGAAAACGCAAGAGTAATAGCTAATAACATAGGAAATTGAACCTGGTCTTCGAAGGCCAAACAAGTCAAGACAAGTCAAGTCATGTCGAATGTAGAGTGTCGAGTGTCGAAAGTCGAGAGTCGAGTCAAAGCTTAAAGTGAAACAAAGATGAAACTGATGAGTGATACATTTTTATAACGATGACAGATGTACCAAATGTAACATGAAATGTTGAAGGGAAAAGAATTTAGCATTATTTAATGTCCTGAGAAGAATAACTCGGCATTTCACGTTCATTGTAAAAATAGCATCAAGTATGTATGTATTATGTATACGGTATAGGATAAACGGTATAAGTACGCAAAAGCGAAACAGTGTACAAAGTAAATGTACGGTGCACGACCTACACGAGGAAAAAAAAGATGTTATGACTTATCCACTATTCAAAGTTTTATGTAAAGGGAGAAAGCACAAGTAGCAAGTACAGATATAAGCTACTTATGATATACCAAGGAATGTTATCAAATAAAGGATAGATACTAGATACTAGATACCTACCACCGACCTAAATAATAAAAAGTAGTAGTAATAATAAATAATAATAATGATTTGCAAAATAATTATATAAAAATAGAGAACAGAGACAAGAGATGAAGGAAGTAAAAAAATGATGATGAGTCGTGTTGGCTTCAAATTTTAAATATTCAGCATTGAATGTTGAGCACTTGATATTATTCCGCATTCGACATTCTACCGTCTCTCACAAACCACAAACACGTGTGTGTACTCTGCTACTGCTACATACTACAGAATACAGAATCTTACATATGATACATGACTTCAAAAATTTTTACAACTAATACAACAAATATCTATTTATGCACGTCCATGCGCTTCCTTAAATGTGACATGGGACAAAGTGATACTATGAAACTACACAACCTACTGACTAAATATTTATTGTACAGTTTACAGCCGGGAGAAATAATGGCATATGATATATTATGTAAAGCAAGCTACAAGTTATCTATGTATTGTGTAAACTGAAATGAATAAAAAATACATCTTATGATATAATATGGATATGTATCTAGTGTGTAGGAATGAAGATTCGCATGGAATTTGACACTTCGCCAAGACAAAAAAAAGAGAGATGCCAATGTAAAATCCAGATTGAGTCAGAAGTAAAGCTGAAAGAAGCAGAGAGAGAGAAAGAGAGAGAAAAGATTAATAAGAGAAAAGAGAACAATTTAACTGTAAACTGTATGCACAATTTAAGTGAGCCACAGGAAAGTTCAAGTTAATAATAAATCCTTCCTTCTTCTCCTTTTCCCTCTACTACTGTACTGCTGTCACGGATTCAGTCAGTCAGAACGTGACTCTAGTCGTTTTCCATTGCGATGGTAACGTCAGCGTAAAAAAATTCAAAGCGGATAATATATTGTGCGGATATTACATGAACTACAGGCGACAAACTACAAAGCCACTGTGGACGCTTGTACTGGTTCAATTTTAAAGTTTGTACTCACATGTGTACAATCCAAAATGCACAACTTAATTCGTGTTTATTGTATAATCATGTCAGTTATACTGTCAACAAGCCTTCAATTCCCATTCTCAAATTCACAATCTGTAATCTGTAATCCATTCAACCGTTGACAGTCAAAAGGAAATATTTGGTAAATAATGAATTGTAGAAAAATGTGAGTCTGATCATCATTCATCATCATTTTCCAGTTTGAACGAGGAGAATATCCTTTTATTATTACACTTGTAAACTTATGAATGTTTTAAATCCCAAAGCTGGATTCATTACTTACAATAATGAGATCTACTTTCATGTACTTGTTGAATAATAAATATGTTATGAAACCGATATCACGACGCTATTATCGTGTACCGATTACCGACTACCAAGTACTGATACCTACAAAAAGCAAGATAATGGATTAGCATGAAAATTGTTTATGTAACATCGTACTTTACATTATTAATGTAATTTTTCCAATAAAGGAATTAAACGAATGGACTATGGACTCGATGGGCTTTTAGCTTGTAGCTCTGCGGAGTAAGCTGAATTCTGAATCTAAATACTTTTATTACATACATTTTTGTTAGGTGGAAATTCATTCAGGACTGTTCATAATACATGATACGTATAGTACATAGCACAAGTAATCAAGTAATCAGTCAATGTACTTTCTGCATGTCAGTTTCCGCTCAAGCATCAGGGATCACATAACATTTCCTACAAACTACAAAAATGTAGCAAATGAAGGCATAATATTATGGTATGTAATATGAAACACATGCAGTAAGCATCTCTTTATAAATATTTTCTACACAAGTACATACTGAACACGGTATACAGTATGGATAAAATAATTGCCAGATAACTTTTGATCCTTTGATCCACGATCCTGGAACTAAATATCTGCGGAATCTGGAATCCGGAATTCTCCAGTCCTGTTAAACGGAGAAAACCATCGAAGCATCTTGAGTCACCCTAGAAATGATGTATAGTTTCCAAGTTTCCCAAGTTTCATAAGTATATGATCATGTCATGCATAATGCATAACAACGAATACGAATACGAATGCGAATGGCGAATGATAAATGTAGCTATGCTAACACATAAAACAGAAAATCAGGGGCAATTATCTTTAAATGGGAGGAAAGAGATTGGAACTCCACTTGGAATCTTAATAGGAGCAACATACCATAATTCTTACAACTTCTAACTTGTAGGCTGTACATACAGTGTACACTGTACAGTATATTGTTATGTACATTTGAATGACAGGTTGAGGAACAGCTACCTATATGTAAAATATGGGGAAATGAGAGAGAGTGTGTGTGTGTGTGTGTGTGTGAGTGAAAGAACGAGAGATACAGAACGAGAGAGACAAAGGAAGAGAAATTGCGTTTGCGTCCAGAGAAAGTAGGACAAGTCTTATAAAAGGAGGTTGTGGAACCCGCCGAGCCAGGCAGACACACAGAGAGAGAGAGAGAGACGAAGGAGACCAGACCGAAAAACCAGAACTAGACGAAATCTGACTCATTTTATGTACAATTTTCATGTAGTGTTTCGGATCGGGAGTTTCCGACGAGAGCTAAAAAAATCATTTTGGAGGGAATAGTCACAAGTCACTAGTCACGTCTCTCGTTGACTCTTTCTTTCTTGTACGTACTGTCTGGCTGTGACTGTTTCATTTAGTGTCTCTCATCTTTTACATCCTACATCCTACATTATTTCTCTCTCTTATCTTCCATCTCATTCACAATTAGAACTAAATATCAGCAGACAGTTTGATGGTGGAAGAGAACAGTTTTTTATTCTTTAATAATTGGAGTTAGGGGTATAAAAACAGAGTTTTATTACAATAATATTAAACATTATATAAATAAATTCCCCTTTGTGATGTGATAACTAAATTGTAAATTGTAAACGTGATTTGTCATCCTGTGTAAATCAAGAGTGAATTTGATGACGAGAAAGAGATACTACATAATACGATATTATAGTATTTGAATGAGTGCCTATATACTTTATATTATAGTGTTGTGTTGTGTTGTATACATACCAAATACCAAATACTAAATACTAAATACATGAAACCTATTTTAACGTGCGTATGTATGTCGTCTGTGTGTGCTCATAAATACATCCAGGATCCACATGTGTGTAGTGTTTTGTGATATACTTGTGTACACATATCTGTAGACATAACTGTAGAAAATACTACTGCTTCCTCCACTTGAACAAATTCCTATAGAGACACTGTACTCTACACTCTACAATCTACAGTGTAGATTCTACACTCTACACTCTACACGCAGCACACTGCTCTTAACACACCGTTGCATTCCGTCTTTACATAACCAGCAACCAGCATACCCGATTCAGACTTATAGAGCACGATCGAATCGATGAGGAATTTGAGCTCTTTCACGGTCAAACAATAATATACAGCACAATAATATATATATTACGATTACACACATATATTTGTACGTCAGACATTGAACATTTATTCCCAAGTTTGTAGAGTACCAAATACCAAACACCTATGAAAATTTGCAAGTTCAGTGAGCAGTGAAGTGGAGAGAGTGGAAGAGAGAGAGAGAGAGAGGTAGATAGATAGCAAGCCACGTTTTCATACATTTTCCTCTTATCTTTTTCCATGCCCATTGTTTATTTATTTAACACTTGCTCATGGTGTGTATTTCTTCATTCTTGATTTTGGACCCTTGACATTTATATTTAAAACCTGGATGAGATTATCATCAATTAATTCCACAGATTAGTTATTACATAATACTTGTTTCTTGTTTATCGTTTGTCCATGTGACGAGGTGAATGGTTGCCTTTTCCACATTTTCCAAACTAAATACGGCTACGGCCTACCGCACATCCTTCCCTCTCCTCTCCCTTTCAATTCATTTGGAATTTGGAGCTTGGAGTTTTTAGCGATGAGACTTTTTTTTAAATTATCAGTGATTAGTGAATAGTGATTACGAGTGACGAGTGACACAAAAGTCGTATAGATTATAGATTAATTGTGATATAAAAGTGAATTAAAAAACAGAACAAAAAAAGGAGGAGGAAGAAGAAGAAAAGTGTACACTGTGACCATGGAAGACTCGTTGAAGTCAGCAATTGCAATTGGTTGGGAGGAGTATACAGTCTTCAGTTTTGTCCTTTGTTTCTCAATCTCGATCGGAATATACTATGGTTTCTTCGGGACGAGGCAGAAAACCACAAAGGAGTATTTACTCGCAAACAGGTATTAGATAATAAATACATGTGAAGAAATCCATTCATACAGGTCTCTGGATTTCTGGATTTATCCAAGATCCAAGGTTACCAATAACATGTTCAAATTGAAAAGGCAACTCGATGTCGAATAGATACATGTATGGTATCCTTTTGTATTGTGTACAGAATACAGAATGCTCTACTTTAATATCCTTTACACTTTATCTATTATTGAGATCCACTGATACTTAAATTGATTTTGGAATTTTGGAATTGTTCAGGGAAATGTCACCGTATCCCGTGGCTTTATCCATGGTTTGTTCAGCCGTCTCTGCTATTACTTTCTTGGGTAATCCGGTGGAAGTTTACCTCTATGGTAAGACAAATGACATTTTATATCTTCTTTAAACCTTTCATCCACATACATAAGTTTATAACATACAATATTATTTAGAATCTGAATCCATATATAAATAGATAGGTATAAAATATATGACAACCAGAAATTTACAAGGCAATGTGTCCAATTAATACTTTTCCATTTCCGATCAATTCCAGGTACACAATATACCGTGATGATTCTCTGTTTCATTCCCTTCAGCTTGGCTCTTTTGTACCTGTATATTCCCGTCTACTACCAACTTCATGTCTCCTCTGCCTACGAGTACATACAGCTACGGTTTAATAATGCTACCCGAATCCTTGTTTCTCTCATGGGTGTCACACATGTGGTAAAGACCTCAGTAACACAGTTACAAAATACATTTTTACATGTGATGTGATTTACAAAGTACAAAGTAAAAAATGAGTACAGGACAAAGATATTTGGCGATAGTATACAAATTTCAATTTAGCATTGTATGTGTAACATACAAATCTTTTCCTATTTTACAGATTGTGTCGATGGCAATCGTTGTCTTTGCTCCTTGTCTCGCCATAAATCAAGGTAAATATAAAGAAAAACTATAACATATTATACAATTTGTTCATTTATGTAATATTTATGAATGAAGGGCTTTTTCAAAGGGAGTTATGAAAATCTTATCTAAAGTTTGAATCATTTCTCTCTTTTCAGTCACCGGAATCAGTACTAAAATTACCACCGCGTGTATTTACTTTGTCTGCATCTTCTACTCTTCTTTGGTGAGTAGTGAGTAGTGTAAAAAGCGTCTAATTTTCATGATGATTCAAGATTTAAGGCACAGTTAATTTAAAAGGAAATAACATAATTTTATCCTACTCATGATTTTTCATGGAATTTTAATGCAAGATGGCTTTGTTTATTGGTTTCAGGGTGGTTTAAAAGCTGTTCTGGTGAGCAAAAATCATAAAACTGTAGGCTGTAGATTGTAGATGGATGCAGAAAAATGTTTTAGTTATATGCACGAGTAGTTTATTTAAGATTTTATATAGTTTTGGCACAGTTAGTTGGTTTATATAATATCTAATGTGAGAATAAAATGGGAAATTTGATTTTACAGTGGACAGACGTCTTTCAAGCCTTCATAATGTTGGTCAGCCTTGTAGTAGTAGCAACAAAAGGTTCAATTGATGTGGGAGGAATGAGTGAGATTTGGCAACGAGCTCTGGACGGAGGACGAATTGAGTTCCTCAAGTAAGAACCTCTTCCAACAAATTACAAATGAGTACAAAAATATTGACTAAATGTCTAAGGAAAATACAACAATTGAAAAAAATTTCACTTGTATAATATATTTTCTATTTTATATAGTTTTGACGTAGATCCAAAAGTTCGTCATACTGTGTGGACCGGAATTATCGGTGGTTATTTCTTTTGGACACCCGCAGCCGCTTGTACACAAACGCACATACAGAGATTTCTCAGTATGCCAAACATGGAAAAAGCCAAAATGTATAAGACAATAATAAAATTATTATAATTTAATGAAGTTTATTTTATGTCATAGATTTTTCATGTCTAATATTACTGTTTCTCTTTTCTCTCTTCTCTGTATTTGTAGAGCAATCTTGATAAATTTTATAGGGCTGGTTCTCATTAGTGGTTTGTGCTCATATACGGGACTTGTTTTGTATGCCAATTATTTTGACTGTGATCCTATCGGAACGGGTGCTGTATCAAAATCTGACCAATTGCTACCACTCTTTGTTTCTGAAAATTCCAAGAATATGCCTGGTTTACAAGGTTTATTTCTCTCGGGCTTAGTAGCTGCGAGCATGAGTTCTCTCTCTAGTGGTTTATCCGCTCTTGCCTCCATCACAACATATGATTATGTGAAACACATGTTTCCAAATTTATCCGATGCAAGATTGTCCAAAATATCCAAGATTAATTGCTGTCTCCTTGGTTTAGTCTCCTACTCCTTTGTATTTATCGTTGAAAATTCTGGAAATGTTTTGCCGGTGGCTTCTTCATTTCTTGGGATCATGCTGGGCCCAACGCTAGGACTTTTCTCCTTGGGAATGTTTTTACCGTGGGCGAATACCAAGGTTTTTTCAAATATCATGTTAAATAATATCAAATATAGTTTCAATTCGTTTTTCTATTTCTCTTATTATTTATGATCATGAACTTACCACAAAATGAAAAATGTTTTTTTTTTTTTGAATTTTATTCACCAGGGTTCTGCAATTGGAATGGTAACATCGATGTTGATCATGACAGGTTTCATGGTTGGAAATATAGTGATTTCAAACCAAAATTTAATTCCAAGTCAGGCTCTTCCAACAAATATATCAGGATGTCAACTCATTCCCACAAGTCGTCCCACTATAAATTTGTCATCAACTTCAGCTCTCTTCTTACACTCATACCATTCAGAAAGTCAAGACTCAGATCTTCAGATCATCTCTCCAATCTTAGAAGATATAAGCAGTAGCCCACCAGAATTTTCTGCTTGGAAACAGGCAGCTTCAGTTTCAACTTCTGATTCTGATTCCGATGACCGCTCACTAATTGTAAAGATGTTAAGCATGTCGTACATGTGGAACGCCGGGTTGGGATGTGCATTAACTTTTGTTATAGGTACAGTTGTCAGTTTCCTTTTTAGAATATTTGGAAATGAGAAGATGGAAGATGGCAAGTTAAATCCTCTCTATCTCAGTCCACCTCTCCTCAGATTTTGGAAATATGCTTGTCCGGAACAACTGTCTCAAATTCTGTGTCCAAATTCAAATCATTCACACCTTTTACAACCACCACTAAGTCTAGCAAAAAACGGAGGAGATAAACCTCCTTTCTCAGACTTGATGGATGAAAAGGATGAATCTAACTTGGATCTGACTACAATCAAACTCCAAGCCAATGGAAATGTTTCAACTCATGTATGATGATTTATGATTTATAATTTTAATAACAGTCCTGTATTAATTACGCAGGGATTGTATTTTAATGTGTTTTTTTGTCTACATTATGTATTTATATAGTTAGTTAGTATTTTTTATACACGTTCATGTATACTCAAGTATATAGATAGTTACAAATATTATTATTATTTTACTCTTTTGATTTTTACATTTTACATGTACATACCTATATGTATTATATTATGAGAAAAATGTGTGAATGCTAGATGCATTAAAAATTGAAAAGGAATGAGAGAAAACAAACACATTTTAATGCTGGACAAATGTATTTTAAATTTTAATGGACAAAATTAGATAGAAAACAGAAATGTTTTGTATGGTACACATTACACAGACATTAACATAATGCAATACACAATACACATACATATTCAAGTTTACAGTATACTTGCATAAATGCAAATGATTGCTCATTTACTTTTTTATATACATATGCACAAGAAATATAAGGAACAAACAAAAAACAAAAACAAGGTACATTGTATTAGATATTAGTATTTAGTGTGTAGAAAAGAGAAATCCTGGAGATTTCATTTATTATGCCAATACTTTCCAGCTTAAATATTATAGAAAACAAAAAACAATTAGGAGAAAATATGACATGTAATTTGAAAATTGATGTTTAACTCGAATGCTGTGCAATAAAAGTTAATTAACGATCAAACATCTAAGTCAATATTAAAAATGTATATAAAATAGAACAAACAGAACAACAAAATGTTCAACGCTCAACTAAAAAATAAAAAATAAATAAAATACGATGGTCTTTCTCCCAAAACAAAGTTATTGTTTTTGCATTTTGTCAATTCATTTTTTACTCGTTACTAGTTTTTAATTTTTCAAGGTTTCATAAAAGTTTTACAAATTTTGGCCGTTCAGAATTGTACACGAAATTTTATTGTTATGATTTAAATTCATACAAAGACACAAGACCAGACAGTTTTCAGTTTTCAGTTGTATTTACGTTCTTCAAAGTTAATTAACAAAGAAATGGAATATTTAATAATAATTTATTTTAAAACTCTTGTAAAACTGTTGATTCTTTGTTGGGTGGTTAATTAACGGGAAGCTGGCAAAACATTCTCACGGTGACTCTGCTCGGATACAATGTTTCCTCCTGGGGCATAGAGACAGACAACAACAGCTGTGGCAGGTTTTCCAGGTTTTGCCTCGGAAGACGCAATGCCAACTCCTACAGCTTCACTACTCTTCCACACAACCTTTTGTTTCATATGATAAAAGAACAAGAAAGAAAAGGAGGGAAAAAATCATTAGTTTTACTTTTGAATCGAGTGCACAATAAATACTAAACAAAATAATATTATACCTACATAATTTCGTCAGTACAATAATTTTTTTTACCTGTGAAAAAAGTCCAGAGTGTCCTTTGGATTGAAGAGGAGAACTGAAATTGTAGTCATTTGCATGGCTATACCATTTTTCAATCGCCTTGACAACTGCTTCTTCACCATCTTTTCCAACTCCACTTCCACTCAATTTGTAGATATTTCTACCAACACCTGGAATTTTAGGTGGTGAGCGTCCCAATTTATCATCCAAAAGCATTTTTGCCTCTTCCGTCGCTGATTCACACAACTATGAGTTTTTTCAGCACAGAGAAGTAAAAATTTACAAAAACAAAAAAAATGAATAAAAAATAATTAAGTACAAAATACATCGAAATTCAAAAGTTGTAAGGCAAATCGTGCAATGTTTAAATACCTTTTGATCCAATCGGAGTGGAGCGACGCCATGCTTTCTCCTGTATTTGTTGTGTAATTCAAGTGCAACTCCCGGCGTAGATCCTGTTCCGGGAGCAAAATCCGTTGGACTGTCCAATTGAAATTTTACAGTGTGTTGATTATTATGAGTCTGATTTTGGTTCTGATTCAAAAGGCGACTGTTTGTAATATTTGTAGTATCTTTTGTCAAAGTACTTGTCACATTTCTGTTAATCTTAGTGTCAAACACATTGTGTTGATTCGTGTTGGTATTTGTATTTGTATTTGTGTTGTAGTCCGTGACCTTTGTCGTATTTCGATTTACATTGTGAATATCACTCCGATTGTTGATTCTAGAGTCAAATCCGTCACTGGGAACATTTGTGATTGGGATGTTAACGGGATTGTCTCTTGTATTGGTATTGGTATTTCCAAATTCATCCACATTGTCAGTTTGACTGTTGGTGGTGTAAGATTTAGTTGTGGTGGTTGTCTTGGTCACGTAATATTCTGACTTTGTCAAGTTGTCATTGTCCGCTGTATTATTGTCCTCTTGAACATTTTGGGGATCATTCAAATTCCAATTCTTCAACACTTTGGTCGTCGTATGTACATTATTGGAAGAATTTTTATTTGTATTTGCATTTTTGTCGTCATTGAATCGAGAGTCGAGTGTATTTGACCGAGAATCCGAATTATTGCTTTCACTTGTAGTAGTTTTTACTGTTTTGGTGGTGTAGTAATTTGAACTGGTATTGCTGTCATTATTGAAATTACTGTTGTTGCTGTTGTTCGTATTGGTGTTTGTGTTGTTGAATAAATTGGTAGTTCGATTTTTACTTGTGTTTGAGTTGGTATTGGTATTGTTGGAATTTAGAGTAGAAGTGTTGAATTTATCAGTATTATTAAGACTGGATGTTGATCGGATATTTGTGGTTGTTTTCTGTAATTAATTGTAAGGAAAAAAACGTAGTAGAAAAATTATTATATGCAAAAGAAAGGAATTTCTAAAATTTCATAAAATCAATAATATCGATAATCAACATTATACATTTTATATTGAAAGTAAAAGTAAAAAAATTACCTGGAAAACATTATTAGCAAATTCTCCCTGGAAATTTCCAGGAGGACTGTACAAAGCGATGATGACGATTCGATCATTGTCACTATTTTGAGCTACACCCAAACCCACCTCCTTGGTTGATTTCCAAACCATTTGAGAGAAGGAAAGGCCATTTGTAGAACTACCCGGCCGACCTTCTCCAAATCTAAAGTCCTCTGAACCCTTGTACCAAGTTCGGATGGCTCGTTCCACCGCATCAAGTTTGTCCTCTCCATTTGATCCAAATTTTACCCCACGACTCTTCAACTCGAAAAGGTTTTGACCATGTCTTAGCTCTGTGTTGGCAGCCAATGGACTATTTCTGAAAGCCAGTTGTGTAGCGTAATCACTTGCTGATTTTTCCAACTACAAAATCAGTAAGTACATTATTTATTAGATATAAAACACTTTTGGATTTTTTGAATTATAATTGAAAAACACTCAAAAATAATAAAAAACCTAAGAAAGAACTTAGAAAAAAAAGTAAAACTGACAAACCTCGCTACTCCATTGAAGTGGAGCGACGTTGTGTGCACTTCTGAATTCATTATGTAGAATCACAGTTTTTGTACGGATATCTATGTAGAGAGAGAGAAAAAAAAGAAACAGATCAAAATATTGTTTCATCACTATTCACATTCTCACAAAATGCACTGTTGGTATTTTAGATTTTCATATATTTTCATCAATGAAAAATAGCGTCTTATGAATTTTGAATTCACTAAATTATTATTATTTTAATTAAATGTATTTTGTTATTATTACACCATACAAATTTAAAATAAAATACCTTGGATTAATTTACTCATTTTAAAATTTCACTACAATTTGATGATTATTTTATATTTTGTATAGTAAACAGCACAAACTACACAGACGATTTGATTTTAATTAAAATTTGAAATGTGGATATTTAAATAAAAAAAGGTCTGGTCACAAAATTCACAAGATTATGCGAAGAACTTCCGATTTTTTTCCTATCGTTGTTTCCTTGTCGAGTAGCACTTGAATATTGAGAGAAACTAGTGGTCGGTCATCGTTTAATAAGTAAACTTGTTGCGGCACTCTGACCAAAAGCAAGAAGAGGTAGAAGAAGCAGATCAAGAGTCAAGTTCAAGGAAAGAGGGGGAGGAGGAGGTGGATGTAAGAACATGTCCATTTAAAAAATTACAATCACTACATACTACATACCAAATGCATACGTATTCTTTTTCAAGGAACAATAAAGCTTAATGTATCTGTACAACTATAGAAACTAGAATAATCTAAAAGTGCCGAGATTTGAGAATTGAGAATGCTCATTCGCCCACCATCATATGCTCTACGTTCCATGTTGTACGTGTAAAATTCCACATTATTACACATTACATGAAAGTAAGTATAAAAGTATTAGGCATTCCGCATTATAATTTCCTAAAAGGGAATAAAACTAAAGATTGAGTAAAAATTGTCACACGACACTGCTAAAACTTCCACCTACATAAAAAATGGTCAGTCAGTCGAGTATAATTGTAAAGGTGTAAGGTGCATTTAATACGTTGGATGTTCGATTGAATCGTACAAGACATAGTTGTGGACTTGTAGATTGTGTCTTCTATGTAATACTTGAATCTTGAAACAAACGTAAATGTAAATAATAATTCGTTTCGTTGAGAATTTTATGGGATTCCAAAATTTGAATTCAAATTCAGATTCAAGTTCATGTCATATACAGCTTTGAGTCTTTGAGCCTTCATCTTTCATTCCTAACTTGTGAGATGTGAGAAGTCTTCTCATTTCTGTACATATTTATCTCCTTGATTGGAAAAAGTGAGATAGAGTGGGGAGGCTGACGATGGAGAGAACATAATATGTAATATCTTTTATATGCTCAGGTTCACATTCTCAAGTCACAAGTCTCAACTCATATCATGTTGTATTTTTATTTTGAATGTGGTTTGTTTTTTTATTTTTGTACACATATGCATAGTGTATAGTGTGTAGTTTGTGGTGTGTAGCGTGTAGGTGTGAATCGCTAAATAACTAGCGAGCCAGAACCAGATGACCAGATGAATGATGAATACTGTTTTGACTGTAATAATTCCTTGTCAACCCACGACCTACGACTCACCAGCAATCAGAAATAAATGTAAGTACTGACGTACAATGGACAGTGGACAAGCTACAAGTTATAGCTTACAGCTGTGACGTTCTTAAATTACGGCATCATCATAATACGAATAATATTAGCAGTACACACTACACACATGTACATAAAATCTACATCTTAAAATGGACAAAACAGATTGTTTTTCCATTTTTTCATCCATTCAACGTACTCAGGTGTTTGGTAGGCGCACACGTACCAAATATTTAGCTATGACTATCCTATAGTTTTACTCATTTACAATTTACAATAATACTGATGACTCATATGAGATAATAGATGTGTAAGGAGTCTTTCATATTTTATGTTTTATGTATACATACATACGTGTGTGGTCTCATTTAATGGATTGTTGAGTAAATGAAAATGAAATTAATACAGATTAAACCACAATTAAAGAATACCAAACATTCATCTGAAAATAAAACTGACGGTTTTGTATGAGCTGAAATGCTCGTATCCTTCACACACTTGTGAACACATGAAAATATCAACGAGTGAGCTGTGATTCAGATTCTGATTATCATTGGTAAAAATTGTTAAATACAAGCAAAATGATAATATCATATTATGAAATATTGAACGCTCAGGACTCTGGTAGTAAAAAATATTAAATATATGTGTCATGTTCATGTTTCCTATTTCATACCTAAGTCATGTTTATCATACTTTTTTGACATTTGTCATTGTAAAAACATAACTCCTCTCACAAATGATATTTTCTCATGAGATTGTCTCTTATCTATATTATGCATATTACATTTTTTATACTGTGTATAAACATGAAAATGTAAAATATTTCCAAGTTTGTACATTATTGTATTTTGCATTTATTGAACAACAATGGGTAAAAACAGGCACAAGTACTTGTCTTTTCAGTTTTCAGTGATAACAAATGAACCTTGTCATTCAATCTCCCCATGTTTACTCTGTGCTCCGTAATCTAATAGTACTTGTCCAGAATGCATAATATTGTTCATGTACCATAAAACTTAGAAACATGTTGTGTAATTTATTATAAAAATGACACAATAACAATGATTATCATGGAATTTTATGTAAAAAATGTAAAGAGTTTACACACATGTATATGTAAATACAGAACAAATTTTCAAATGTCTTTAACTAAAAAAATCAAATTTCAAATGAAAGGCAGTACGGGTCCTTTGAGCATGGTCATTTCTTGAATGATTCTGGAGTGAATCTCGTCAAATGAAGGTCTCAGACTGGCTTCTATATTCCAACAATCTAACATAAGGTTGTACCTGTGGAAAGAGCAGAAAAACAAATTAGAAGTCATGCAGTTTTTGTGTATACATATATAAAAAGTGGATGTTTTTTATTTGATTTGAGTACATTTAATTTTACTAGATAAAGTTGACATTACATTTTTGGACTACAAAATTCGGGTTGCGACAGTCTATGATCCGAGTGGAGTTTGTCCAGAAAGGCAGCTGACCAGACTTGCCCTAATAAGGTTCGTCTCCTAGTGAAAGGATTTCCCACAGAACTACTCCAAAACTCCATACATCCGACTTGATTGAAAATTCCATATGGAGTAACGTCTCAGGTGGCATCCACTTAAAAGGAAGAGCCACTTCTTGTTTTTTTATATATTTCGAATACTGAAGAAGTTGTTTGGATAGTCCAAAATCACTTATTTTTATCTCCATTTTATCATTCAGTAATATATTCCTCGTGGCCAAATCTCCATGAATAACCTTTTTTGTCGTTAGAAATTTCATCCCATTTGATACCCCCTTGGCAAAATTAAGTAGTTCAAACGTTGAAATCTGTTGAATTTGTACGTAGCCGCAACTATACATGTAGAATATAGAATGATTAAAAAATACCGAGAGCGTGAGTAGTATATAGTACTGATGAAAAAATATGTGTTGTCATTAGCAATAAATAAATAAATAAAAACATAAATAAAAAATGATATGGAATGCTCCTCTGAAATATTACAATACTGGATTATTTGTTGCTGTTCCATTTGAGTTGGAAGTGGTCAAATCATCCAAATTGGGAAAGGCTTTTCTCTGTTCTCTAAGATGATCACGCAAATCTCCATTGGGGCAAAATTCAATTGCTGCTAGAATTTCTCCTGAAACATGATAACAGTAAAAACCATGTACAATGTACATACCATACAAAATAATTGTGAGCATTTTTTAAAACTTAAAATGAATGTTCCTTTTACGTTCTCTGATTTTGATGGTACATGCGCCTAAAAACTCTACAATATTGTCGTGGTGACCGAGACAACTCATGATTTTGATTTCAGAAAGTAGGGCTTTGAAACTTTCCACATCGACATTTTTTCGCACAGTTTTGACAGCTACTGTTACTGTGGTTCCATCCTCAACTTTTTTCAGCGTTCCTTTTATAACCACGCCAAACTGCCCGGACCCAAGAACACAGCTTTTATCTAAAATAAAAAAATGCTAAATCATTATAACTTTTATAACGCATACAGCAGACTGCAGACAGTGCAATCAAAATTTAGTAAATCACTTGTCGATGTTTTACCTAAATCGAGAAGATGCCTCGGGATTTCAAATTTAGTGTCAAAGGGACTGGAATAAATTGGATTCCTTCTAATATAATAATCATTGTCACCAAACCCAATTTCAGGTTCATATGCAATATTCCCGTAACCATGGACAAATGCTCGAATTTCCTCATCTGTCAAATTTCTTAAATCGATTCTCAGCCTCCAGATTCGGAAGAGGAGAAATGCCACGACTATTCCAGAAATAATTACAATTGGTATCACCACTGAAATAATCCCTACAACACTTGTACTTTTTTGCAACACTTCAGTTTTTGGAGGAACAAGTCGAATGCTTCTCGAAGTATTGAGCCAATTATATGTATTTTCAATGGCTGCAAAACAAAAAATCCTTGTCAAATCCGTTCGGTTCAGATGGAGAGAAAACCGGGCAGATCGAGTGCTCGTTGGATCGTTCCACTGAACCTCATCAGATAGTGCTGAAAATGGTTCATAATTGTTAACAAACATGATTCAATGTAAATATTTGAACTGAATAATATTGATAAATGCTCAAAATCAGAAATCAACATGAAAATTAAAAAAAACTGATCAAAAACTTACGTGGTAGAAATTCCAGTTCTTTTTTATCCTTGTACTCAAGTGCAAATTGAAAAGACGCCGCTGTAAAATAACCCTCGGCAAAACATTCTAATGCAAGATCTGATTTCAGGCTCTGTGTTTTATCAAAATCTCTTAAATAAATCAAACCACTGAGATTTTTTAGAGCTTCATCGTCACTAAAAACTAAAAGGACATTTAGATTCATCAATTTCATGTATTTTTACGTATTGATTTTACAATATAAAGGAAACGGAAACGGAATGGGAAGAATCCAGAAAAATGCCTTACAAATGGGCGGAAGTTGATTCTGAGGAACTGTCTGAGGAACTCCATACAAAACTAATGTTGCTCTTTTCGTCTCTTTGTAATCTCCTCCCACTCCTTCGTTCTTCAATCGGATTTTTGGATCACTCGTACAAACAGTAATACTGGGGATAAAATTACTCAGACCATGTCTCGACTTGCATCCTTTACATTTTCCAATAGTAGCATTAAATTGCTCCCAACAGTTTGGTTCCTGGAATTATCAATGTTTTAAATATGAAAGCATAAATTTTACAAATTTCAACCCATTTTAACATAAAATATATATAAAGATATAAAAGAGATAAAATGTAATACAAAAACAGGTCCAGCTGGAAGTTGGACGGACGTACTAGAGGACGATTTTTCAGAATGCTTAAACATGAAATACGATTTCCACATGGAAATTGTTTGATTTCTCCTGGTCTACCATCACTAAACTGGCAGCGGAATTTGTACGAGTGTTCTGATGTTCCCGGATTCACTTTTTCATAATAATATCGAGCTTCACAATGATACGAGTGCAAATCCAAAGAATTTTTTCCAGTCTCCTCTTCAATCACTACAGTTTCTCCTTCTAGATATTTTCATCATTGACCGTTTTAAAGTTTAAACATTATCAAATATCAGTACATACATATGTGGCAAAAGAAAAAAAAGTTGAGAGATTCTCGAATAGAGAAAACAAGAACCGAACTTGTAGTGTGGTTCACCATGGTGAAATTCAATTGACCACTTTCAGGTAGAAAGGAGTAGAGAAGTGCTTGATGTAGACATGGATTGTTAATGGATTCACAAATAAATGGTTGACTTTGCTTGACAGTGACAAAGGAGAATTCCTGATGTGCAAAGAAAGTGTAGGAGCTCTTATTGTTAAAATCCTTGTAGAAAACTTTTGACCAGTTATAGCCAATTTTCGGAGCTGTTAACTATTACAGAGATGGTATACATATTATAGGAAACGAATTCATTTTTTTTGTTATCTGGTATTTTTTACAGTTCCCGAATTCACTACCGTAGAGTAGGCTAATACTGTACACTTTTCCCATTGCAGTGGGAAAAAGTTGTCTAGAAAAGTAAGTTCCCGTAAAGCTAGGAACTTGATATTTCAGGACAATAATATTGGGATTACTTC
>JAQGBH010003878.1:0-18473 GCA_034698265.1 Sminthurinus aureus
GCCCTGTACTTCATGATGAGGCCCTGACATAAGCATACAGTACCACGTGTCCACTTATAAAAGGGACAAAGTATACACTTGTTTATTCAGTCTGATCAGATTATACGCGCTGCACTACCCACTCGCGATGAAGAATTCATTAAGCGAGTTTTAAAATCGTGCTTTGCCATGATTTAGATTTTTTACATAAAGCGAGGAGAGCATGTCAAATGCCCCATGTCAAATGTCAGATGTCAAATGTCAATCAATAGGCTCTCTAATGATCCTCACAAGAGCCTTAAATTGCTCCTGCTAGTTTCTTCATCCCCTTTTCTCCAGACGTTTTTTCTCCCAAGCCTTTCGACTTTCGATGCAATGTGCGTTTTGGGGAGAAAGGATTTCTCCCCAAAAGAAAAGTGTTTTTAAAGGGAAGGGAAATACATAGAAAATTAAAGGAATTTTAAATGCAGCAGACTTGGTCGACAAAAGTTTCAGTTATTTAGTTGAGTTATTTTCTTTTTTGCTGTGGAAATGTTGAATTTTACAGAGTTTCTAAATCCATTTACAGATATTAGCAGTTGGCAGTTGGTAGTTGAAGGCTGCAAAAAGAAGAGAGTTTGAAGCAAAAAATTTTGAGGTTTTTTCAACTTTGTGGTGAGAAATCGGAGAGGAGGCAGAAAATACGTAGAGAGTACAGAGTAGAGAGTAGAGAGTTTAGAGAGGATTTGAATTTGGATGTGAATGCGACAAGCGACAACTGCGTGTGTAGTGTGTACAAAATATGATAATGACAAAACATTCAAACTCGTTCACTTTCAGGATTGGCTAGAAACTATAGAAACTGGAAACTGGAAACTGGGAGCTGGAAAAGTTGTTGAATATTCATAATGTGGATGCTCAATGTTTTGTATAACCGTTTGAGTTGTGATGGGTTGAGCCCGAGCTGCCTGTCCCGCGCCTCTTGTCTCTTGTCTCAGCTTGCTTTGGCATTCACTCAGTCTGTCTGTTTGTAAACTTGTGAGTCTCATCGCACATTCCTATTCGCATTGGCATTGGCATTTGCATGTCTGCCGACTGCTGAATCTGACTTTGAGCCAAGAGCACGAACAACGAACAAGAGCAGTAGCAGTGGGCTCAACATGTCCATGCCCATGGACATGGACAGGAGTGGAAGTGGAAGGAGATGTCAATGGTAATAGGTGAAGACGGAAATGCATTGGATTTCTGTGGTTAGTTTCGAACGATTAAGCGTTTATGTCCTTCACGGTCTATTTCCTCATAACTCTACAATTCACTCCTTCTCCTTCTCCCTCTCCTTGAAAATCAACTCCCAAACTCCCAAACTCCCGCATTTCTACACACACACACAGAGGCAAAACGTCTTCACAAATACCAATACCAATACCAAAACCAAAACGGAATACGGAATACAAAATACAAAATACGGAATAGAGTAGAAATAGAAAGCAAGTCTTCCTCCTCCTCTTCTCATTCTTCATTCCCGCTTCGTACTTTCGTACTTTCTCCAAATCTTCTACTCCTTTCTCTTTCCATTTCTCTTTCTCCTCACTCATTGATTTACTCCGTCTTCTCTCCAGACTTTCTTTATTTTCCTCCTTCCCTCCTCAATCCGAGTCTTCCGAGTCTGCACAAGACAAATTCAAAGCTAACGCCTCAATCCATCCATTCCCTTCAAAAGGACTAAACAAATATATTTCTCTCCTTTATTTCCCTCTTCCTCTCATTCCACTGTATACTGTACGCTGTACATCCACATCAATCCACAATCCACACACTTGTTCAAGTTGCCTTAATTCAAAATCCACTTGCATATAGCAATTTAGAGACGGCGAAAAGTCGGAATCTATTATTCAATTCATTTGTCCAGGATCCAGCATTCAGGAAAATAGATTGATGAAAAACTGATGGTGATGATCATGAACCTTGAAATTCCCTCACCACAACAAAACCAAACCAAGAACCGAACACTCAACACGAGACTCGAGACTCGAGACTCTAGACTCTAGACTCTAGACACGAGATGAACTGACACGCTCAGCAACTAATATGCGTAACACCTCAATCTCTCAATTTACGCCCAATTAACAATACACAAACAAAATTAATTTAAATAGATTATCTCGTTCAAAATTAATTGGACGTGGAATTCTCAAGTTCTGAGGCCAAACAAGACAAATAGAAAATACAAAACACAAAACAAAACAAAACAAGAGAAATGGAAATGTCATTTTTCCATCCATTTCCATCAATTTTTGGCTAGACTTGTGTACAAAATACAAAAGGCAAAGGACGATAATTTAATATACTGAAAAGACGTCGTCACTTAAATGAAACTAAATAAGAGGCCAATTTATCTTTATTTGTAGCGGGAACAACCTGAGAAAGTTGATCCTCGATCCTCAATACTCAATACTCAATACTCAATACTCAATACTCAATACCTGCACCATTTTTTTTAGATGAACATGTATAAAAAATACATAAATTCTGGGATTGGATTGAATTGGATTTCTTCCGCCTCATTTTACTAATCCCGTTATTTGTTTCCATTTTTTGTGACAAATAAATAAAGTAAAAAACCTAAATCCTAAATTCCTGATCCTTGATCCTTGATCCTTGATCTGCGGTTATTGAGTTGGAATAGAAACAAATTGAGGATTTTCCCCTGATTTCTTTTCATTTGTTCCGATTATGATGTTGAAAGTGGAACAGGAATTTTGACCACGAGTTTTCATCCATGGAGTAGCGATATCATTTTTTATGCGACTCAAAGGAAAACGTATACAATATAAAAAGTACAAGATATGGTTTAGCTCTGAGCTTTGAGCTTTGAGCTTTGAGGAAAAAATAAAAAGACGTTTTCTTTTTTATGAGACTAAAAGTCATGTTGACAGAGGGGAAAATATGTGGTTTTGCTAGATTTATCGTTTCTACCTGTCCCACCAGTCACAACCGAAACCAAAACCGAACCTCGAACCTCCGATCAATTCCAAAGACATGTCCAATGTTCAATGTCCAATGTCCTCGACAAACTTTTCATGTTATTTTTTCTCCGCTTTTTTTCTTTCTTCTTTCTGTCAATTGGAAATCCGAATGCCCGGCATCGGGAAAGGAGCAACAACTGGAAACTAGAAACTAGAAACTAGAAACTAGAAACCAAACCAAACCACAACAAGTTATATCATCAAGCATCATGCATCATGCATGAAAAGGGAGAAAAAAGGTGGAAAATCCGAATCCAAATCCAAATACAAATTCAGATGGAATCCCAAGCATTTTTCTCCTGTTTATTTATTTTACTTTTGTTTTGGTTTGGTTTCCACTGTCAACTTTTTCACAGAGTTGGAAAAATAACTTTGATATTGGGTAAAAGGTGAAAGAGAAATCCGGGAAAAAATCCATATCAAATCCATATCAAATATCCGAATATCAAAACTCCCATTCAAATTTGTACCTTAATCCCATTTTCTACCTCCACAATACATAATACACAGTACACAACACACGAACACACAGTTTTCATACGCTGTTCTGGAGAGAAAAACAAACCAAAGCAACCAAAACAATAATAATAACACAAAAACAGGGATAAACTTGAAAGGAAATGATGATGATGATGAACGGGAGCATAAAAGCATATTTAAAATTGAGCATAAAATATTAAAATGACTTGACATTTGACAGTTGACAGTTGAGCTTTGAGCTTTGAACTGATTGTCAGCTTATTCAACTAGTTTTAACTCTGGTTTTTTCTTCTTTTTATTTTTTCAGGTTTCTTTCATACGAAAGCGTGATCTTCACGTTTTGACCGCGGGACCTTACGTCTACACTTCGGATCAACGATTCATCGTCATTCATCCGGAGAAGTCGGAGAACTGGACGCTTCAAATTAAATATCCCCAAGAACGAGATGCGGGTATGTGAATTGTCAATTGTCAATTGTGAATCCTCTCCTTTCTTTTACACACGTTTCATATTTCTACATACATTTTTTTAAAACACGTGTCATTTTGAATTTAGAATTTTCTAAATTCAAATCTATTCCTCTTCTATAAATAACCATGAGGTTGAATAAAGAAAAATTGCCACGCAATTTGGATTTGATATAAAAAGTAAAAAGTAAAATCGAGATATGCAGATTCAGTTGCAGAAAAGTGTCAAGGAATAAATATTGTTATATTATTATTTTGTTTGAAGTTTACAAGTTTAGAGTTTGGAAATACATGTGGAATATTTTATATTTTTTGATATGTTGTCTCACTGTTTTCATGTTTGTTTTGTTTGTGTTGTGTTTCTCCCCTGCAGGTGAATATGAATGCCAAGTGAGTTCGGAGAACGGTGGGAAAATTGGGATGGTCTTTCATCTCACCGTCATCGGTAAGGGAAACTTTTCTATCCATTTTTACCCAGATAAAAATACCATCTTTTGTACCACTAAATCTTAACATGTAGTTTTGAGTTTTGGAGATCTGAATCCAGTGAATGTAAAATCCAAATCCAGAAGAATCTACATGTACTTTTCGTCTACTACTTTTTACCCATTGTTCATACGGCGTAAACAAGACATGAGACGGAGGCCAAGATGCTCCTCTGCATTGTAAATTGTAAACTCAGCTGTGTTGTGAGTTGTGAGAGTGAAAGGAAATTGTGGAATGGAGAATGTAGAATGGAGACGTGTGTGTGGATCGTGTACTTTGAGACTCGAGACTTGAGACTAGAGACTCGTCAACTGAACGGAACCTCTTTCTCTTTTACAAACTAAATCCCAAATCAATTCCTCCAATGGAGAGAGCATTGAGCATTGAGCATTGAGTTTCTAACAAAATTTACCCTTTTTTCCCATTTTCATCTCTCACTCTTTCTTCCAGTTTTCCAGTTCAAAATTTGAGTGTGGATTTTGGATGTGTTTGTCACTAGGCCCAATTTTCTCCATGTATATCTATTCCCTTTGATCATGTTTTTTTCCAGCTCCAAGCTCCAGCTCCATCATCATCTCTAATACAGGAGCAAATGTAGTTTTCTTTTTCCTATTCTCCAGTCTCAACTTTTTGGGTTCTTTGTCTAGTTTTTTTTGCTTTAGTTTCTATTTTCTATTTTCTATTTTCTGTTTGTTGTACGTTCCACGTTCCACGTTCCACGCTGCAGGTTGTAGGTTGTAGGTTGTACTTTGAACGGTTCAGAAGATGTGCTTTGTTGTGTTGTATTGTGTTGTGTTTTGTTTTGGTATTTGGTATGCTGGGAGAATACTAAACTGGAAACTAGAAGCTAGAAACTAGAGATAGTGGCAGTGGCAGTGAGATTGAGGGCTGAATAAATCCACACTGTCCATGAACAATGAACAAGGAAGGAGGAAGGATGAACGAGGATGCTCCGGTGATGGAGTCTGAGTCCAAGTCAAAGTTACTCAAGTTTTCTTGTACAAAACTTGAACACTCCATCCTCCAGAGCCCAGATTCCAGATTCTAGATTCTAGATTCTACATGTGAATCTAAACTTGTTTTCATAGACTGCCAATCTTGAGACTTGAGACTTGAGGCAAACAAATTATGCACCGTTTTTACTTTTATCTTCCCAAATTTCTATGCTAACCTGATCAACATTTACACATAGATTTTACTACAGTGATGTTTTGTGTGATGTTTTTTCTATCTCCTTGTTTTCAACTCGTACAGATTCGAAGAAAAAGTAAAGTACAAAATCCTCACTTTGTGACCATTTCATATCGTCTTGAAAGCATAAATTAAAAATAAAATTTGGCTCCGGAAGCAAAGCTGTCCCTTCAAATCTCACATTGCCCCAGGGGTGTCAATATGCATAAGGAGACTAAATACATTGCAATGTCTCGAAATCTCACATTGCCCCAGGAATATTATATATAGTGAGCCTAAATACTGCCAAGTCTCACATTGCCCCAGGGCCGCCAGGGGCGCAACTAATAAGTTCAAAATATCGCCCGCTAGAGGGGCACATAAGTTATGGTTTGCTATTCAATGCTGACTCCGAGGATGTATATTTTTCTTGAATTTACAAATGCACTTGTTTGAAGCCTTGAATTGATTGGTATTGTACAGACTACAGACTACGGACAGATTAACACACTCAATCTGAACACTGGACAGTGCAAGCTGTTCCGAGATAAATAATTCTAGCATTCTAGATTCTAGGTTTAGAAAAAGTTGTTCCCTGTCCAAATCTACTTTCACTTTCTCTTCTTGATAATTTAGTGTACTTTGTTCTGTGCCGGTGGTTTAAGGTTGGTTTATTCCTTTGTTTCTATTGTAATTTGACTGGAGGCTGGATTTTTGAAGGGTAATTAAGATTATAGAATTCTAGAATTCTAGGTGAGTGAAGGTCAAGGAGTCAAGCGAAAAGTTTGGAAGTTTGGGCTGTTGCTCCTGCTCCTGCTGCTGATGATGATGAAGTAGTCTGAACTCTGGACTCTGGACCAGAGAAGAAAGCATTTAAATGTTATTGTTGTAATATATCTTGGGCACTGTGAAAATTGTACAGTTTGGAATGTAGAGTTTAGAGTTTAGAGTGTAGAGCTGTGGTACTTGTACAAAACCTGCTGCCTCCAGCCGCTAGTTTGGAGTCTCGAGTCTCGATTCTCAAGTCCCGAGTTGACGTTGGGATAGTTTCCAAGCTCTTTCTTTTACTCACATGTGGACAAGCAGAGAGAAAACTTGGGTTTTCTCATGACGTATGACACATGTATTTAGCCTTAGCATTTACGAGACATACATGTGTAATGTGTAAGAACGTAAGTAGTAGAAGCCCTCTGGCTACTAGACTTAAAACTCTAGAACCAAGAACCAAGAACCAAGAAACTAGAAACTAGGTAAACGGTCCTCACTGCTCACCGTTGTGCTTGAGAAAAGTCCATTCTGCTGGCCTTTGTAGATTCTAGATTCTAGATTCTAGATTCTTCATCTGTCCGCATGCACAGGAGTTGTAGATCTGTATAAACGTATTATCTTTCCATCTCGTCCTCTTCCTCTGTCCAATGTCTACTGCCTACTGCCTACTGTATACTGCATGGTGCATCCTTACTAATGCATATAAATATCTGTACATTGTACATGTTATCTGCACAAGTGAGAAGGCTGTTGAATTTGTAAGAAAGAGCGAAGGAACCCCATGGCCCTTTCTCACGCCCAAAGTACCAAAGTAGATCAGAGATGTGAGAAAGGTAAGAATCAAGAATCAAGAATCTAGAATCTAGAATGGACCACATGTGTTTGTTTTCTCTTCTCTTTTCCCCATTTCTCCATTTCTTTCTACTTCTTTTTCTCAATGAAAAAAAGGACTAGAAGAAGCATGCAAGCTGGCAACAAAACTACAAGACTACAAGACTACCGAAGACGAGAAAAGGAGAAAAAATACGCCGGGTGCGGGTAAAATGGCAGGAGGAGGATGAGAAAGTAAAAGAATGAAAGGATTGCATTTGAGCTTTGCTCAATCTTCACCCGTTTCTTCTTATTTGTAGATAAATGTGCAGAGTAGGTTGTAAATTGTACATTGTACATTGCACAAGGAGATGCCCATACCAAAATGTATAATGTATAATGCATCATGTAGACTGCACAATGTACAGTTTTTTTCAAAGGTGGTGGAAGCTTATATAATATGTACGTGGCATTTTTACTTTTATACCTGTTTCCTTTTGTTCTTTTCTCCGGTGGAGCCTACTTTGGACTTTCTCCCCTTTCTCTTTCCTACACTCCGAGATTTCTTGGCTTTCTTCTTAGTAAACAAATTTAAATGTATTCAGTATTCAGAGAATACACAACACACAACAAGTTTAAAATAGTACAGACAAAAGTGTACAGAACCTAGAATCTAGAATCTAGAACCCGGGTGGACGTAGCGGAGGAGGTGATGAAACAACAAGAACAAGAAAATTCAACACAATAAGTGTCCATCAGACCAAATCCACTCTTTTCTCTTTCGTCTCGAGTCTCGATGCTATTTTCCGAATAGAATCCGAATCCGAATTTCACGTCACAGGTTTAAACACCAAATTCGCATCGACAATGGCATTCGAATTGGAGTTGGAACTGCTATTGCTATGCAAGAGTTTAAAATAAAACACAAAAGGGGAGTGTGCGAAGAAGAAAGGCCAACTTTATTGACATTTCAGCAGGAATAGAAATAAATACTTCCAGGTCAACACACAAGACACAATACACAATACACAATACACAATACAAGGACACTTACAACTTACAACTTAGAGCACAATAGAATAAAACTCTTGATTTTCAACTGCGTTCAAAATCTCGGGCATTCTTTCTCCCGCTTGGACGAAATGTAGCGAAATCTCATCAAAGTTGTAAGCAAGTCAAGAGATGTAGAATCTAGAATCTAGAATCTTGTCCTTATGGAAAACGACGTGTAAGATTGGTTATCACCTAGGAAACCGAAAACTGGGCAGAGGAAACTAGACTCTCTAGATCTCTTTTCAAGAGGAATAAAATCTCAAACATTTTAGCGGCATTTACACACAAAACAACGGTGTTTTATTTACAGATAGAATTTAATCAATAATCAATGCTCAATGCTCAATGCTCAAAGTGTTTGGGAAAATAAATCAAACCCAAGCTCGAGACTAGTGCCGTCTAATTTGAGAAAGGGTTGGTTTCCATGGCAATTCCATGCCTTAAACATTAGAGGACGAGCGTAAAGGTAGACTTTGGACATTATACAGTGAACAGATAAAACAGAACGAGAAACAAGTTGGAGCTGGAGCTACATGTGGAAGAGTGAAAGAAGGAGAGGAAGAAGGAAGAAAGTAGTGAGTTATAGATTAATTTTGACTCACTTGGGACCCATTCTATTTTCCCCTTAGAGGTACAATTCTAGTCCATTGCTTTCCCATATCCTTCTCCTCCTCCTCTCTTCTCTTCTCTGGCCTCGGTTTGACTTGACTTTTCTTTTATGTATTCTTCACACCTTCATTATGGCTCCTCTCCTCTCTCTCCTCTACAGCGCTACTCTTTCCTTTCTCTCCTGCACACATGTACGTGCACATGTATAAAACAATACAGTACACTACAATACAGGAGAGAAGAGAAGAGTAACGGGGAAAGTGAAAATGCTTTCTCTCATTTACACCGAAAGACAGAATGGAGAAAGCAGAAAGAAGGGGAGACAGGTAGACAGTAGACAGTAGACAGGAGCAGTAGATGGAGAAAGAGCTGGAGAATTAGACGAGAGGAAAATTCGTAAGAAACCCGCCTTCCATCTCAACATTTGGAAAAACAACTTCATTTATCACGTTCTCCCCTCTAACGTCTTTCTCCTCTCCACTCTCCACATTCCCATGTACACTCAGACTTTTATACACACACCATAGACCATAGGCAATAGACAATAGACAATGGGCGATAGACAAACCATTCCGACCAACTGGATTTTGCAGCAAGGCAGAAAAAGAGAAAAGGAGAAAAAACAGCACAATTTACAATACATACAAACACACTTTCTCCCATTTAGAACACCAACACCAATACCAATATCAAACCACCATTTCCATTTCCATTTATGGAATAACCAAGCCAAACTCGGCCACATGCACTCACATACATAAATTGCTCTTTATTCTCCCCATCCCACACACACACACACACACACACACACAACACACACTCCCGCATTAACGGGAATGAGTAAGCCAACAGCTTTTGTATCTCTCCTCTGCGATCCGAGGACTTGTAACTCCTAACTGCATAACTTTATGCTCGATGCTCAATGTTCAGTGTTCATACATACATTATTGATGCTTTCTCTCTGCAACCTCCAAACTCAAAGCTCCAAGCTCCAAGCCAAATATCAATTGTATCCAACTTTTTCTCTGCTGCTGTTGCTCTTTTTGTCCTAGTTTCCTTTGTTTTCCACTTGGTAATCCAAATCCAACTCGAACAAGAACAAGAACAATAAAATGAATTTTTCTTAACTCTTTACTCTCTACTCTCTACTCTTGACCCATGAACTATAAAATCTGTATCAGATGATTTACTCGCCCGATTTCTTCATTTTCCATTGCTCTCTTCCCCATTTTCCATCTCCATACTGTGTACTGGGTTTTCTCGCCATCAAGGGTTTTTTTTAGAAAGGAACAAAACTGGGAAATAAAAAGAGAATGACAGTGAAAAAGAGCTCCTAATGCCAACTCCTTATTAAGCATTCAGCATGCAGTGAACAAGAACAAGAACAAGGAAAATGGGAAATGGAAAAAAGAAGAAAGAACAAGGGAAAATAACAACAAGTTTTATTGGTCAAAAATCCTTCTGTTGGATTATTTAGCTTGTCTATTGTCAATTGTCAATTTTTGCTTTATTTCTCTCTAAAAATTAGGTGCATCTCATGTTTTCCCTTGTTTTTATTTTTTGGATGTTGCACCAGCAACCAGCAACTAGCAAGTCTGTCCAATGTCCAACCTGTTCCTTCTTCACTCTTCAAGTTCAATCCATTAGATTAGTGCACTTTTCTTGATAACATTGATAATACTGATATTCGGACCTTGGACTGGACATTCGAGTCAAAATTGGCACTGGAGTTTGGAGTTTGGAGTGTAGAGTTTAGAGTTTGAAGGTTGGAGGTTGGAATAGTACCAAAGGAAATCAAGGAACTTGTTTCATACTTCCTTCTTTGATTTCTTGTCCTGTTGTTCTACGTTCTACGTCGTAAACTCGCGCTTCAGCTGCAGTTAATACAATCCCTCTCCGCCTCTTCTCTTTAGCTCGTGAGGGGAAAAGACAACTGACTTTTGACTCTTGACTCTTGGTTCTTGATTCTTGATTCTTGATTTGCCCTTTTGACGGAAGGAAGGATGTGTGGACTTTGATTTTGATTGTGCGTTACAGTTGTTAGATTTGGAATTCGAATTTGGCTCCGTTTGTAATTTGTGATTTGTGATTTGGGATTTGGTGGCCAATTAACCTAGTAAAGTTGAAGGGTTGGCGGTGAATCGGCCTACACATTCAGTTCATGCAGCGTGGATGCAATGTGTAGGTTGTATGTTGTATTGTGTATTTTGTATTGTGTTCATTCGGTGGGAGTACGAAAGAAAATTATAAAGGGTTTTCCAGCAAAACAAACAAAAGACGCAAAAGAGAAACTTTGTTCTAGGTTCTAGATTCAAGACAATGTGAGATTTGGAGCTGCTGGAATAAAAGTTGTCGAGTTTTTGGTGATTTGACTTTGAGTTGTTCGTTGGCTGTTGTCCGTTGTTCGATTGTGGGTGGTTGAGCTTGGCTTGGCTTGTCGTCGATAGCAAAATTGCATGTTGGTCCAGCTCACTTTGGTATTGAAATGAGAATAGTTTTTGTTTCTCTCCTCTTTGATGGCGTTTGAAGGATTGAGATTCAGCTTCGGCTTTGGATGAGACACATGCACATCATCCCTAGAGTATTGAGAATTGAGAATTGAGTATTGAGTATTGAGTATTGAGAGTTGAGAACGGAGAGTTGAGAATTTTACGTGGGAGTTGATGTTATTGTCAGAGGAAAAGTATTAAGTTTATGACAGTCAAGACGCTACGTTTCGTTACGTCTCAAGTCTCAAGTCTCAAGATTCAAGTCTCAACATAATGATCTCACAGACTTCCGCCGTTTCTCCCTTCTTTTTTATTTTGCTCCTTTGCTCATGTGAAAAGCTAACGGAAATGTTGGTTTTGGTATTGGCTTTTACTTTGGCTTGTTTTGTCCTACTAAACTAGTAGTTTGGCTCAGCTCAGCTCAGCTCAGCTCAACTCAACTCATTTCAGAGGAAGGGACATGCTGAAGGAGAGATAGTTGATATCATTCTACTCACAAGTCACTACTCAATCCTCCTCTTTCCCTCTCCTTCCTCTGTCCTTCCCAACAACAGGAGAAAGTGGGAGAAAGTAGGAGAAAGTGGGAGAAAGTGGGAGAAAGTGGGAGAAAATAGGAGAACGTGGGAGAAAGTGGGAGAAAATAGGAGAACGTGGGAGAAAGTGGGAGAAAGTGGAAGAGTGCGAGTAAAACAGAGAGATAAAATACACCAACTAAGCTTTACGACTTAATTAAATGCGTTATAAGGTTTTGTGGGATGAAGCCAGTAAGATTTATACGTCAGCCTTCAGCCTTCACTGTTCACTGTTCACTGTTCATTGTTCATTGTTTAGACAGAACGAAAGCACGGGGAAATGGCAATAGTAAATAGAGTCTGATACAAGCACTTTTATACAGATTTACATCCGGCAACTGAACAGTGTACAACTACTTGAAGTTGAAATATCCAACTAGTTTCCACAAGACAATATGCTGTGCAAATATAATGGATAAGCCCATGTTTCTTCCATATCTCCGGACCCTGGATAACAAATCCAGAATCCAAATGTGATATAAAGAATCTTTAGACTTTAGACTCTAGACTCTAGACTCCTCCAACTTTCATTTACCCGAGGATCAAGCCATATTATTTAAGCGACGCTCAGGCTTGACCCCTTCACTCGTCCTCGCATTTTTATACATGATTTTATGCACCAACTATACACAATACACTATAAACTATAGACTATACCCTATACACTATACAGAATCCACACAGTGGAAAGATATTGTATTTTTGTACATACATCCACCTAATATTTATGAGCATTCTACAAACCTACAAACTCTGCTCTCTGCTCCGGAGAAAGTAGAAAGTAGAATGAGAATGAAGAATGAGACTCTAGGATTTTTCAACCAAGGCAGAAATTTACAACCTGTCTCTAAACTTTTCATCTCTGAAAATTAACGTCTCCAGTTCTCCAGTTTTCCAGTTTTCTAGTCTGAGAGCCAAAAGCCCCCAAAACCCAAAAGATATGTGTAATTGGACTTTTCCACTTTTTACAACTCTGGGTCACACACATTTATGAACTAAAACAAACTACTTTCTCTCTCTCTCTCTCTCGCTGTGTGTGTGTGTCTTTCGCTGTGATAGCGCACGATATATGTTTATATGAGCCACGAGAAAACTAGACCAAACCAAACTGAGCTGAGCTGAACTGAACTGATATGATGCTGAGAGTGGAGCAGGATCCAAGATTTTACGGGTTTCTCCTTCTCTGCTCTGCTCTGCTCTCATCCGTCCTCCAAATTCATTAATTACTATTTTAACGACTCTACCTTAAAATTCCTTTCCACTTATGCTCTCCGTCCTCATAAGTAGCCATAAGCAGCCGGCCGTATAAAATGTACCGGGCAAATCGGATACATTTCTACAATGTACGGTGAACATTGTAGATTGTACTTGTACTTGTATTCGGATTTTAGCTCCGAGTTGGCACCGAATCCCTTTTCATATCTCAATCCAATCCAATCCATTTGTAGTCCAACAGACAGTGCAGCAGCCTGCTCCTGATATTCATACGTTTGGTTTTGTTTCCATAAAACAGGATATGAAATTAGCATGAGATTAAAAAACTAAACACTTTGTTTCCTCTCAAATTCTCTACATTCCTCTGTCCCGGATTTTCATTGTTTCATTGGGTTCTCGTCCCTTTTCTCCCAGTTTTTCCCAGTTTTTAGGCAGTAAAATATTGCGAGTCTCGTCTTTGTGTCGGCAAATTGCAAGTAAGTGGTACATGTGTGGTCAAAACTCAAAACTCAATCTGTCATGCACAAGTGCACAAGCAAAAGGCTAATTGAGTAGTTTATGAAAATGTTAAATGTATCGGTAGAAAGAAAAGTTTGGGAAATTTTATGTTTCATCCAGGCTTCTGCTTCTGCCACTTTTTGTACAGACTTTACGCTTTTTACCACAAACCACAAACCAGAAACTACACAGAAACTGGAAACATGTAAAAAATCATATGCAAATTCTTAAACAGGTCTTAAAAAGTTAAGAAAAACTAGAGGAAATACCTCAGGTGCTAAAATTCAAAAGTCAACATGTCTCAAAGCTCAAAGCTCAAAACTCAAAACTCAGAAACAGGAGCAGACAAAATCAGAACAAGCTTTAGAGTAAAATGTGAGAGACCATAAACTTGTAAACTTTATTCACTTGAAATTTAACAAACATCCTCATCATTTATTATGACACGTGTATTGTGTTGTGTTCTGTTCCGTTCAGTTCTGCTGCTTTGTATAGTGTTTTGTTGTATAAAATTTAAATTGAGGTTCAAAGTTTGGCCATTTCATTTTCCCGTTCTCCATTCTGCGTTCCTTATTTGTTCAATAAGGAAATTGGGATTGGAATTTCCGAATTTCCAAATTTCACTTTTGAGGCGAGGGAATAAGCGATAAAGGGATAAAGACGGAGAGTGAAGAATGAAAGTGGAGAAAGTACAAAAGTAGAATAAATTCACAAGCTGACTCTTGACTCTTGAAATGTACGACGTAAGACGTAAGACGGATGTACAATATAAAGTGTAGAGTGTACAATGTTCAGTGTATGTGACTGAAATGAAAAGTGAGATGAAATCAAACAAACTATGTCAAATTTCATCTAGCTCTCCCTCCTCCTCCTCATTGTTTTAACTGTTGTGCTGGGAGAGTGATAGGGATAACGATACGGATGTGTGTGAGCTGACAGAAGATGCGAGAAATGACGAAACTCCAAAATCCAAAATCCAAAGTTGGAATCCGACAAAGGAGAGAAAATGGAGAATTTAGGTGACGGGGTCATACAACTAATTCCACTTTCTCCTTTCTCTTGTCTCCATTCGTTTTTCGTGATAAGGAGAAAGCCACACCACACACCAGACCAAACCAGACGAGTAGTCTGGAGTCTGGAGTAAAGAAGTAGAGAGAAAAGTCGGTGCTATAGAAAATATAGAAAACTGCTTCTGCTGCTCAAGAGAAAGTGGAGAATAAAAGAGTTTAAGTCTTCTCCTGACTTTGACTTTGACTTAGACTTTGTCTTGACTTGACTTGGTTTTCTTTCATATCTACACAAATATCCTCGTATGCCTCTGCACTGCACATGTAGACTCGTATCTATCCAACTAACCATCTGGAGACTGGAAACTAGAGACTGGAGGCTCTAGACGTGGAAAGGGAAAGTCTCAAGGCTCAAGTCTCCAGTTTCTAGTTTCTAGTTTCTAGACTCTAGTCTCAAATCCAGAATCCAGAATCCAGCGACTTGAGTTTTAAGAGTTTACGGGCAAAGAGAAAGTGAGAGAAAGTGAGAGGAAGCGAGAATAAAACTTGTGAAAACGGAGACCAATAGGAAGAAGAATAGGACGTACTAGAACAAAAGTTGTATATTGTTCTCGTGGGTGTTGGTTCCTACGCGTATTCTCCGTCTTCTTCTCCGCTCTACTCACACGACTTTCTTCACTTGTCCGTAGTCCTTAGAAGAGTCACTACTCTTCTGTTTCTGATCCTGATCTGATTCCGACTTACGTTGGTTCAAGTCAGACACTGCCATTGACTCTACACTCTACTACTGGGTCTTATGTCTTCTCGGGCCTTTGTATAGTTTTCTTTGGTCTGGTCTGGTCTGGATCAGTAGTGTCTAAATGTCTACGTTTTCCATCTCTATCTTCATTTTCATCTCAGTCGGATCTATACAATTCGCAATCCACCATCTACAATCTACAATCCACAATCTACACTCCACAATCTACAATCCACAATACAGAGTCGTCAGTCGTCAGTCTACAACTCGGTCTGGTTTGGTCTGACGGCAATTGTGGAAAGTTGAGTCAAGAAAGGTCGTAAAATAAATCTGTTCATCAAAGAAATAGTCCAAATTCATATACATATACCATACACCATACACACATAGATGCAAGGACAACTAGAAAAAAACACAAGAAGGAAAATGAGAATACAGTTTGATTCCATTTTGTTGCATTCATTTCTTGCTTTCCTCGGCTGTGGTTTTGGTTTTGGCTGGGCTAAATTTTGAAACTCAAATCTCAAAGCTTAAAGCTCTAATATTAAAGCTAAAACTCTTTTTGGTGGTCAAGTTGAAAATGCATTCAAAAGTAACTAAGACTAAGACGGAAACTGGGGCATTCAAAAATTCTATAGATGCACAAAATAGGATAAGCTTTAGAATGAGCCTTGAAGATAAAAAGTGACTTTTTGTATGGACTTTTTGTTGGGACTCAGTCAGAGTCAGAACCAGAGTGAGTCAGCGTATGCTTCTGTATGTCAGACAGATCCTTGATTAAACTGCAGATTAACTGGATGATGTTGCGGACGTGAGATGGTGAGCGGGAAAGAGGCAGAAAACCTGATACAAAAAGATTTTCCCTGTGCTCTGTTCACTGTTCACTCCTTCACTCTCCCTTCGCCTTTTCAGTGAATCAAGTCAGAAATAGAAAAGCTAGGAATACATACATGTGTATTACGTTTGAATATGCTCATATGTGCGTAGCGCTGGAAAAGTGGATACCGGATACAGAATCCACATGTAAAAGCAGTATCAAGTTCAAAGAAACATAAATACCTAAGAAGTCAAGAACTGGCTTTTCTCCTTTCACTTTGATTTTTTTTCAGCTTGTTTCATGTTTTCATCAATTTCTTTTAACATTGGCTTTGGCTCTGACTCGGGCTTTTGCTGTGTGCAGTGTAGTCGTGGTCGTGGTTGTAGCTGTGGTTTGGGTTTTATATAGATTTGGTCTGATTTCACCACGGATTCAGTTGGAGTTTCGAGTTGTAAACTAAACTTATCTTTGGACGTTAGACGTTGGACGCGTGTGATCTATATTTGTGCAATTCAAGTTGGAGTAACTTGAACTATAATAGTAACTGGATGATGAATGGTGGGTGGAGAAAGTAAAAGAGAAAGCAGGAGAAAGTATAAGAGAAAGCAGGAGAAAGTAAAAGAGAAAGCAGGAGAGAGTAAAAGAGAAAGCAGGAGAAAATGAAAGAGAAAGTAAGAGAAAGCAGGAGAAAGAAAGGAGGAAATAAATGGGACAGACAGATTTGTTGGAGGAGCTTTTCCTGGATTTTCTATTGCTGTCACTGTGGAAACTGTTCTGATTTACTGATTTCACTCATGTAACTGATTCCACGGATACTGATTTAACCAATGTTTCTGATTTACAGAGAGCCGAGCGAGGATAATCGGCGGGACTGATGTTCATGTCAAGAGTGGAAGTTCTTTACGACTGACGTGCGAAGTTGAGCACGGCCAGCATGACATTGCTCAGGTAACCAAGATTATTACATTAAATCATATCAATATCAAAATCAAAATCGATACCAATCCCTTTCATTTATTCTTATGAATACGAATAATTTTATAATTTGACGGGTGCACTTGGCTTTTGGTTCTCTTGTTCTATGAAAGTCACCACATCAAACTAATTGCTCAACTTGATCTAATAATAATGTATTTCTGTTCATTTCTCTTCTTGTCCTTGTTCTTGTTCTTGTTCTTGTACAGGTGTTTTGGTATCACGGACCAAATCTAATAGAACCTCAGGGTTTGTACGGTGACCTTTCAGACATTCGCATCGTCACGCAGAGGGGTGACATCCTCCGGTCCCAGCTGACGATCCCCAAAGTCCGCGCGAATCATTGTAAGTCATTTTATTTTACTCTGCTGTAGTTTACTCCATGTCCCGTGTATTTGTGTTTTTACCGATGCTCATAATTCCTTCCGGAGGTTTATGCTTTTCTTTCCATTAAATTTCAGCCGGAAACTACACGTGTTCCCCGACCATGGCTGTGCCAGCTACCGCGATGGTTCATGTGATTCAAGGTAAGCTTCCAAGTTCCATCAGATCTCTAGATCTCTATACCAGCGCTATGACAAAGTTGCAGGAAAATACATGATAAATTCTCTAAACATTTCAATATCAACTTTAACTTGAACATGAGCTTGAATGATTAAATAATTAAATATTGATAGCAAACATCAAAGTAGACATGAGCTGAATCTGAATGCACTTTCAAATGTCGAAATTTTCAAATTCATAACTCTTTTTAGTCACAATTCACAAGTCACAAGTGCAATGCAGCAAGATGAGAAGACGGGGAAACATGAACGTTCTCAACTCTCAACCTTTTTAGCTGGCTTTAGTCCAGGATTTAGGAATGCAGCAAACTAAAATTCAAAGTCACCAACAAAATGAGTTTTTCTCCCGTTCATCCTTTCATGTCTTTTTAATAATGCATATGAATGAATTACACTAGATAAAATGAGGATTTTTATGTATTGCGCTGTCTCGCGTCTGCCGTTTCTGCTCTGATCTGATCTGTTGTGTTGTGTTGTGAAAAACGGAAACTGATCCGGCATTCAGCATTTGGCATCCAGAGGATGATTTGACAGGGCGGATAATAGAATTTTATAGAGAATCACACAATTTATATTACTCGGGCATATTTTATGTACATGATGTATTGTGTATTGAGTATTGTATGTTGTATATTGAATATTGAAAAGAGAGGGAGCAGAGTCCCTAAGGCAAATTCTCCATAAAAATGCTCAATAGAAACCAATGTCAATTTTTGTCCAAATTTCGACTGAATTTTATAGAACCTCGATAGAACAACATACATTTCTAT